>JAIUJO010001459.1:82500-87500 GCA_023846275.1 Vanilla planifolia
TTTTTCTTCTACGTCTTCTTCTTCTTCTTCTTCTCCTTATTCTTCTTCTTCTTCTTCTTCTTCTTCTTCTTCTTCTTCGTCATTTCTTCTTCTTGTTCCCCCTCTTTTTCTTCTTCTTTTTCTTCTTCTTCTTCTTCTTTGTTTTCTTCTTTTTCTTCATCTTCCTCTTCTTATTTTTTTTTTCTTCTTTTTTTTTTCTTCTTCGACTTCTTCTTCTTCTTCTTCTTTTTCTTCTTTCTCTTCTTCTCCTTCTTCGTCTCCTTTTATTCATTCTTTTTCTTCCTCCTGTTCTTCTTTTTCTTCTTCTTCTTCTTCTCCTTTAACTTCTTCTACTTCTTCTCTTTCCTTCTTCCTCACCTTTTTCTTCTTCTTCTACTTCTTCTTCTTCTTCTTCTCCTCCTCCTTTTTTTTCTTGTTCTTCATAAACTTTTTCTTTTTCTTCCTTTGTTTCTTTTCCCTCTTCTTCTTCTACTTCATCATCTTTTACTTACTCGTCTACTTTTTTTTCGTCTTCTTCTTCTTATACTTCTTCTTCTTCTTTTTCTTCCTCTTCATCTTCTTCTCCTTCTTCTTTCTTCTTCGTCTACTTCGTCTTCTTCTTCTTCTTCTTCTTTCTCTCCTCTTTCTTGTTCTTCTTCTCGTTCTTTTACTTATTTTTATTCTTCTTATTTTCCTTGTTCTTCATCTTCTTCTCCTTCTTCTTCTTCTTCTTCTTCTTATTGTTCTTTTTCCTCTTTTTCTTCTTCTTATTCTTCTTCTTCTTCCTCTTCTTCTTCTTCTTCTTCATCATCTTCATTTTCTTCCTCTCCTTCTTCTTCTTCTTTGCTTTCTTCTTCTTCTTCTTCTTTTTCATCTTTTTGTTGTTCTTCTTCTTGTTCATCTTCTTCAACTTCTTCTTCATCTTCTTCGTCTCCTTCTTCTTCTTCTTCTTCTTCTTCTTCTTCTTCTTCTTCTTCCTCTTCTTCCTCTTCTTCTTCTTCCTGATCTTCGTCTTCAACTTTTTTGTCTTCTTCTTCTTCTTCTTCTTCATCATCTTCATCTTCTTCGTCATCTTCTTCTTCCAATTCTTCTTCTTCTTCTTCTTCCTCATATTCCTCTTCTTCTTCTTCTTGTTCTTCTTCTCTTCTTCTTCATGTTCGTCTTCTTCTTACTCTTCTTCTTCTTCCTCTTCCTCTTCCTCTTCTTCCTCTTCATTGTCTTCTTCTTCTTCTTCTTCTTCATCATCTTCTTAATCGTGATCATCATCATCTTTTTCGTCTTCTTCCTCATCTCTTTCTTCCTTTTCTTCTTTTTCTTCTTCTTCTTCTTCATCTTCATTTTCTTCTTCTTCTTGGCCATCCTCTTCTTCATCTTCTTCTTCTTCTTCTTTATTCTTCTTCTTCTTCTTCTTCCTCATCATCTTCTTCTTCTTCTACTTCTTTTCTTCTTCTTATTTATTCTTCTTCTTCTTCTTCTTCTTCTTCCTCTTCTTCATCATCTTCTTCTCCTTTTTCTTTTTGTTCTTCTTCTTCATCATCATCTTATTCTTCTTCTTCCTCCTCCTCTTCTTCTTCTTCTCCTTCTACTTTTACTTTTATTCCATCTTCTTCCACCTCCTCTACTTCATTTTCTTCTTCTTCTTCTTCTTCTTCTTAGCCTTTTTCTTCATCTTCTTCTTCTCACCCTTCTTCTTCTTCTTCTTCTTTGTCATTCTCTTCTTCTTTTTTACATCTTCCTTTTCTTCATCTTCTTCTTCTTCTTCATTTACTTAGTCATCTTCTTCTTGATCATCTTCTGCATCTTTGTCATCTTCTTTTTTTTTCTTTTTATCTTCTTTATCTTCTTTGTCTTCTTTTTTTCCTTCTTTTTCTTCTTCTTTTTCTTCTTCTTCATCATCTTCTTCTTCTTCTCCTTCTTCTCCTTCTTCTTCTTCTTTTTCTTCTTCTCTTCTTCCTGCTTCTTATTTTTTTTCTTGTTATTTTTCTTCTTGTCCTTCTTCTTCTTCATCATCTTTGCCATCTTTTTGTTCTTCTTCTTCTTACTTTTCCTTTTCTTCTTTTTCTTCTTCTTATTCTTCTTCTTCTTTCTTTTCTTCTTCTTCTTCTACTTCTTCTTCTTCTTCTTCTACTTCTTCTTCTTCTTCATCTTCTTCTTCTTCCGCTTCTTCATCTTCTTCTCATTTGTCTTCTTCATCGTCTTCTTCTTCCTCTTATTCTTCTTCTTCTTTATCTTCTTGTTCTTCTTCTTCTTCTTCTTTTTCTTCTTCTTCTTCTTTGCCTTTTTCTTTTTCTTCTTCTTCTTCTTCTTCTTTGCCTTTTTCTTTTTCTTCTTCTTCTGTCTTTTTCTTCTTCTATTTTTTCTCCCTCTTCTTCTTCTGTTTTACTTAGTCATCTGCTTCTTCGTTTTCTTCTTCTTCTTTGCCTTCTTTTTCTTCTTCTTTTCTTCTTCTTCTTCTTCTTATTATTATTCTTCTTATTCTTCTTTTTTTTCTCACTTCTTGTTCTTTTTCTTCTTTTTCTTCTACATTTGCTGCTTCTACTTTTTCTTCTTCCTCTCCTTCTTCTTCTTCTTCTTCTTCTCATTCTCCTTCTTCTACTTATTTTTATTCTTCTTATTTTCCCTCTTTTTCTTCTTCTTCTTCATCTACTTCTCCTTTTTCTTCTTCTTCTTCTTCTTCTTTTTATTGTTCTTTTTCCTCTTTTTCTTCTTCTTATTCTTCTTTTTCTTCCTCTTCTTCTTCTTCTCTTCTTCTTCTTCCTCTGTTTTTTCTTCTTCTTCTTCTTCTTCTTCTTTTATTTCTTCTTCTTCGTCATCTTTTCTTCTTCAACTTCTTCATCTTCTTCGTCTCCTTCTTCTTCTTCATCTTCTTTGTCTTCTTCTTCTTCTTCTTCTTCTTTTTCTTCCTCTTCTTCGTCTTCAACTTCTTCGTCATCTTCTTTTTCAAGTTCTTCTTCTACTTTTGCTTCTTCATCGTCTTCATCTTCTTCGATGTCTTCTTCTTCCAATTCTTCTGCTTCTTCTTCTTCTTCTTCTTCTTCTTCTTATTCCTCTTCTTCTTCTTCTTGTTCTTCTTCTCTTCTTCTTTGCCTTCTTCGTCTTCTTACTCTTCTTCTTCTTCTTCTTCCTCTTCCTCTTCTTCCTCTTCGTCTTCTTCTTCTTCTTCTTCTTCTTCTTAATCGTGATCATCATCATCATCTTCTTCTTCTTCTTCCTCATCTTTTTCTTCCTTTTCTTCTTCTTCTTCTTCTTCTTCTTGGTCAACCTCTTTTTGTTCTTCTTTTCTTGTTCATCTTCTTGATTTTCTTCTTTTTCTACTTCTTCTTCTCCTTCTTCTTCTTCTTCTTCATTTTCTCCTTCTTTGTCTTCATCTTCTTTTTCTTCATCTTCTTCGTCTATTTCTTCATCGTCTTCATCTTCGTCCTCTTTTTTGTCTTCTTCTTCTTCTTCTTCTTCTTTGCCTTCTTCTCCTCCTCCTCTTCTTCTTCTTCTCCTTCTTATTCTTCTACTTCATCTTGCTCTTGTTGTTCTTGTTCTTATTCTACTTCTTTTACTTGTTATTAGACTTCTTCTTTGTCGCCTTCTTCTTCTTCTTTTTCTTCTTCTTCTCCGACTTCTTCTTTTTTTTTCTTTTTCTTCTTTGTCTTCTTCTTCCTCCCCTTCTTCATTTTCTTCTTCATCATCTACTTATTCTTCTTCTTTGTCTTCTTCTTCTTGTTGTTCTTCTTCTTCATCATCTTCTTCTTCTTCTACAACTACTTCTTTTTCTTCTTTCTTATTCTTCTTCTTCTTCTTCTTCTTCCTCTTCTTCTTCTTCTTCTTCTTCTTCTACTACTTCTTTTTCTTCTTCTGTTTTATTCTTCTTCTTCTTCTTCCTCTTCTTCTTCTTCTTCTTCTTCCTCTTCTTCTTCTTCTTCTTTTTCTTCTTATTATTATTATTATTCTTCTTCTTCTTCTTCTAATTCTTCTTTTTCTTCATCAACTTCATCTTCTTCATCATCTTTTTCTTCTTTTGCTTCTTCTTCTTTCTTCTTCTTCTTCTTCTTCTTCTTCTTGTTCGTCTTCGTCTTCGTCTTCTTCGATTTATTCCTGTTTTTCTTCTTCTTTTTCCCCTTTTTCTTCTTCCTCTCCTTGTCCTCCTTCCTCTCCTCCTTATTCTTCTTCTTGTTGTTCTTCTTCTTTTACTTTTTCTTCTCCTTTTTCTTCCTGTTTGTCTTCTTCTTTTCCTTCTTCTTCTTCTTCTTCTCCCTCTTCTTCTTCTTTCTCTTCTTCTTCTTTTCTTCTTCTCCTTCTCCTTCTTCTTCTTCTTCTTCTTTTCATTCTTCTTCTTTTTCTCTTGTTTCTTCTTGTTCTTAGTCTTCTTATTCTTTTTCTTTTTCTTCTTCTTCTTTTTCTTCCTCTTCTTCTCCTTCTTCTTCTTCTTCTTTTATTCTTTCTTCTTCTTCTAACATTACTTCTTTTTGTTCTTCTTCTTTTGCTTCCTCTTCATTTTCTTCTTCTTCTTCGTCGTTTTCTTCTTATTCTTCATCTCCTCCTTCTTCTTCATCTTTTTCTTATTCTTGTCCTTCTTCTTCTTTTTTTTTTCTTCTTCTTCTTTTTCTTTGTCTTTTTCTACTTTTTCACCCAATTCTTCTTCTTCATCTTCTTCTTCTTATGTTTCTTAGTAATTTTCTTCTTCCTCTTCACTTACTTCTTCTTACATTTATTCTTCATATGTTTCTTCTTCTTCTTCTTCTTCTTGTCTATTTTATTCCTTTTCTTCTTGTTCTTTTTATTATTTTTTTCTTCTATTTCCTCTTCTTATGCTTCTTCTTCTTCTTCCTCCTCTTGTTGTTGTTGTTATTCTTCTTCATCATCATCATCATAATAATCATCATCTTCATCATCTTCTTCCTCTTCTTTGTCATCATCATCATCATCATCTTCTTCTTCTTCTTCTTCTTCTTCCTCCTCTCATATTTCTTCTTTGTGTTCTTCTTCTTCTTCTTCTACTTCTTCTTTCTCTTCTTCTTCTTCTTCTTTTA
>JAIUJO010001459.1:95000-102500 GCA_023846275.1 Vanilla planifolia
TTCTTCTTCAATTTCTTCTTCTTCTTCTTCTTCTTCTTCTTATTCTAGTTTTTCTTCTTCTTTTCTTCTTCTTCTTTTTCTTCTTCGTCAACATCTTCTTCATCTGTTCTTCTTCTTCTTTTTCTTCCTCTTCTTCTTTTTCTTCTTTTTTTTCTTCTTCTTTTACTCTTTCTTCTTCTTCCACTTCTTCTTCTTTAACTTCTTCATCTTCTTCTTCTTCAACTTCTTTATCTTCTTCATTTTCTTCTTCGTCTTCTTCTTCTTCTTCTTCTTCTTCTTCTCCTTCTGCTTCTTCTTTTACTACTTCTTCTTTTTCTCGCTTTTCTCCTTCTTCTCCTTCTTCTTCTTCTTCCTCGTTGTCGTCTTCTTCTTCTTCTTCTCCTTTTTCTTCTTGTTATTCTTCTTCATTGTCTTCATGATCATCATCATCATCATCTTCTTCTTCTATGCCACCCGCTTTATCTTCTTCTTCTTCTCCTCCTCCTTCTTCTTCTTCTTCTTCTTCTTCTTCTTCTTTACCTTCTTCTTCTGTGTCTTCCTCTTCTTCGTTTTTTTCTTCACCTTCTTCTTCTTCTTTTTATTCTTCTTCTCTTCTTCTTCTTCTTGTTCCTCATCATATTCTTCTTCTTCTTCTTCTTCTCCTTCTTTTTCTGCTTCTTCTAGTACTTGTTGTTCTTCTTCATCTTCTTCTTCTTCTTCTTCTTCTTCGTTTTCTTCTTCTTCGTCTTCTTCTTCTTCTTCCTCTTCATCTACTTCTTCTTCTTCTTCTTCTTCTTCCTCGACTTTTTTTTCTTCCTCTACTTTTCTCCTTTTTGTTCGTGTTTTTCTTCCTCTTCTTCTTCATCCTCTTAATCTTTTTCTTCTTCTTTTTCCTCTTCTTCTTGTTCTTGTTCTTGTTCTACATTTTCTTCTTATTCTTCCTCTTCTTCATTTTCTTCGTCTTCATTTTCTTCTACATCTTCTTCTTCTTCTATGTCTTTTTCTTTTTCTTCCTCTTCTTCTTCTTCTTCTTCTTCTACTTCTTCCTCTTCATCTCATCCTCTTTATCTTCTTCATGTTTTTCTTGCTCGCCTTCTTCTCTTCCACATCTTCTTCCTCTTCTTCTTCTTCGACTTTTTCTTGTTCTTCTTCTTCATCATCATCAACATCTTCTTCTTCTTCATCTTCTTCTTCTTTTTCTTCAAGTTCTTCTTTTTCATCTTCCTCGACTTCCTCTTCTTCGTATTTTTTTTCTTCGTCTTATTCTTCTTCCTCTTCGTCTTCTACTTCTTCTTCTTCTCCTTCTTCTTCTTCTTTTTCTTCTTCTTATTCTTCTTCTTTTTCTTCCCCTTCTTCTTCTTCTTCTTCTTCAATTCCTTCGTGTGCTTCTTATTCTACTTCTTCATGTTCTTCTTCTTCTTCATCTTCTTTTTGTTCTTGTTATTGTTCTTCTTCTTCTTTTCTTGTTCTTCTACTTCCTCTTTGTTTCATCTTCTTCTTCTTCTTCCTCTTCTTCTTCTTCTTCTTGTTTTTCTTCTTTATAGACTTCTTCTTCTTCTTCCTTTTCTTCTTCTTCCACTTCTTCTTCAGCAACTTCTTCGAATTCTTCTTCTTCTTCATCATCATCATCATCTTCTTCTTCTTCTTCTTCTCGTTCCTATTCTTCTCCTCCTTCTTCTTCTTCTTCTTCTTCTTCTTCTTCTTCTTCATCTTTTGCTTCTTCTATTTCTTCTACCTTTCCCACATTTAATTTTTTCTTCTTCATCATCTTCTTCTTCTTCTTCTTTGTCTTCTTCTTCTACTTCTCATTTGTCTTCTTTTTCTTCTTCTTCTTCTTCTTCCTTTTCTTCTTTTTGAACTTTCTCTTCTTCTTCTTCTTCTTCGTCTTCTTCTTCTTCTGCTGCCTCTTCTTATTCTTCTTCTTCATCTTCTTTTTCATCATCCTATTCTTCTTCGTCTTCTTCATCTTCTTCTTCTTCTTCCTCTTCCTCTATTTTAACTTTTTCTTCTACTTCTTTTTTTACATCTATTTCTTCTTCTTCTTCTTCTTCTTTGTCTTCTTCTTCTTCGTCTTCATCTTCTTCTTCTTCCTCTTCTCCATCTTCGTCTTCTTTGTCTTCATCTTCTTTGTCTACTTCTTCTTCTTCTTTCCTCTCTTCTTCTTCGTATACTTCTTCTTCTTCCCCCTCTTTTTCTTTTACTTCTTTGTTTTCTTCTTCTTCTTCTTCTTTGCCTTCTTCTTCTTCGCCTCCTTCTTCTTCTTCTTTTTCTTCTGTCTTCTTCTTCTTCTTCTTCTTCTTCTTCTTATTCTTCTACTTCTTCTTCTTCTCCTTTGTCTCCTTCTTTTATTCTTATTAACATTATTATTATTATTATTATTATTATTATTGTTATTCCTTGTCTTCTTCTTTTTCGTATTTTACTTCTTCTTCTTGTTGTTCTTCTTCTTTTTCTACTTCTTCTGCAGCTTCATCATAGTGATAGTCTTCTTCTTCTTCTTCTTCGCCTTGTTTTTCTTCCTTTACCTCATCTTTTTATTGTTCAACATCTTCTTCTTGTTCTTTGTTTCTTTTTCTTCTTCTTTTTCTACATCACTTTCTTCTTCTTCTTCTTCTTCTTTTTCTTCTTCTTCTTCGTCTTCTTATTCTTCTTTTTCTTGTACGTCATCTTCATCTTCTTCTTCGTCTTTTTCTTCATCTTCTTCTTCTTCTTCATCTTCTTCTTATTCTTCTTCTTCTTCTTGTTCTCCTTCTTCTTCCTCTTATTCTTCTTCGTCTACTTCTTTTTATTCTTCTTTTTCTTCTTCTTTTTCTCTTCCACTTTTTCTTCTTCTTTTTCTTCCTCTTCCTCTTCTACTACTACTTCTTCTACTTCTTCTCCTTCTTCTTCCTCTTCATCTCCTTCTTTTCTTGTTTTTATTCCTAATTATCATCATCATCTTCTTTTTCTTCTTCTTCTCCTTCTTTTTCATGTTCATTTTTTCTTTTTCTTCTTCTTCTTCTTCTTCTTCTTCTACTCCTCCTTCTTCTTCTTCTTCCTCTTATTCTTCTTCTTCTTCTTCTTCTTCTTCTTCTTCGTCTTCTTCTTCTTCTTCTTCTTCACCTTCTTCAACTTCTTCTTAATCTTCTACTTCTTCTGTGTTTTCTTCTTCTTCTTCTTCTTGTTCTTCTTTCTCTTCTTCTTC
Source organism: Vanilla planifolia (assembly GCA_023846275.1). Lineage (NCBI taxonomy): Eukaryota > Viridiplantae > Streptophyta > Magnoliopsida > Asparagales > Orchidaceae > Vanilla > Vanilla planifolia. The sequence goes on from JAIUJO010001459.1 coordinate 98,164, forward strand.
TTCTTCTTCTTCTTCTTCTTCTTCTTCTTCCTTTTTTCTTCTTCTTCTTTATTTTCTTCTTCTTCTTCGGCTTCTTCTCCTTTGTCCACTTCTTCTGCTTCTTTTTCTTATTCTTCTTCTTCTACATCTTCTTCTTCTTCTTCTTCTTCTTCTTCCTCTTCACATTCTTCTTCTTCATCTTCTTCTTCTTCTTCTTCTACTACTACTGCTACTTCTTCTTCTTCTTCATCTTATTCTTCTTCTTCATGTTCTTCTTCTTCATTTGCTTTTTGTTCTTCTTCTTCTTCATCTGCTTTTTGTTCTTCTTCTTCTTCATTTTCTTCTTCTTCTTCTTGTTCTTCTTCTCTTGTTCTTCTTCTTCTTCTCCTTATTCTTCTTCCTCTTCTTCTTCTTTTCTTCTACATCTTCTTCTTCCTATACTTCTTCTTCTTCTTCTTCTTCTTCCACCTCCTCTTCTTCGTCTTCTTCTTCTTCATCTTCTTATTCTTCTTCTTCTTCTTCTTTTCCTTCTAGTTCTTCTTCGTCTTCTTCCTGTTATTCTTCTTCTTCTTCATCTATTTCTTTTTCCACTTCTTAGTTTTCTTCTTCTTTTTTGACTTCATCTTCTTCATTTTCTTCTTTTTCTTCTTCTTCTTCTTCTACAACTTCTTCTTCTTTTTCTTCTTCTTCCTCTTCATGTTCATCTTCTTCGTCTTCTTCTCCTCCTCCTCCTCCTCCTTCTTGTTCTCCTTTCTTTTCGTATTCTCCTTCTTGTTCTTGTTCTTTTTCCCTTTCTTTTTCGTCTTCTTCGTCTTCATCTTCTGCTTCATTTTCTTCGTCTTTCTCTTCTTTTACCTGCTTTTTCTTCGTCTTTTTCTTTGTCTTCTTCTTCTTTTTCTTCTTTTTCTTCTTTTTCTTCTTTTACCCCTTCACCCTCTTCTACTTAATCTTCTTTTTCTTCTTATTCTTCTTCTTATTCTTCTTCTTATTATTCTTCTAGTTCATCATCATCATCTTCTTCTTCTTATTTTTCTTCTATTTCTTCTTTTGCTTCTTCTTCTTCTTCTTCATCTACTTCATCTTCTTTTTGTTGTTATTTTTCATCTTCTTCTTATTGCTTTTCTCTTTCTTCTTCTTGTTCCTCTTCTTTTTCTTTATTTTTTACTACTTCTTTTTCTTCTTCTTCTTCTTCTTCTCCTCCTCCTCCTCCTCCTCCTCCTTTTTCTTCATCGTCTTCTTCTTCTTCTTCTTTTTCTTCTCCAACAACTTCTTGATCTTCTTTTTCTTCCTCTTCTTTTTTGTCTTCTTCTACTTCTTCTTCTTCTTCTTCATATACTTTTTTTTCTTCTTCTTCTTCTTCTACTTCTTCTTCTTCTTCTTCTTCTATGTCTTCGTCTTTTCTACTTCTTCTTCTTCTTTTCCTTTGTCTTCTTCGTCATGTTCTTCTTCATCTTCAACAAATTCTTCTTCTTCTTCGTCTTCTTCTTCTTCTTCTTATTCTTGTTTTTCTTTTTTTTCTTCTTCTTTTCCTCTTCATCTTTTACTTCTTCATCAACATCTTCATCATATTTGTCTTGTTTTTCTTCTTCTTTTTTCTTCCTCTTCTTCTTTTTATTCTTCTTTTTCTTCTTCTTTTACTCCTTCTTCTTCCACTTCTTCTACTTTTACTGCTTCATCATCTTCTTCTTCTTCTTCTTCTTCTTTTTCTTCTTCTTCATCTACTTTTTTATCTTCTTCATATTTTTCTTCTTCTTGGCCTTCTTCTTCTTCTTCTTCCACTTGTCCGTCTCCCTCTTGTTCGTGTTCTTTTCCATTGTCTTCTTCTTCTTCTTCTTCTCACTTTTCATCATCTTCTGCATCTTCTACATCTTCTTCTTCTTCTTCTTCTTCTCATTCTTCTTCTTCTACTACTAGTGCTTCTTCTTCTTCTCCCTTTTCTCCTTCTTCGCCATCTTCTTCTTCTTCTTCTTCTTTGTCGTTGTCATCTTCTTCTTCTTCTTCTTTTCCTTCTTCTTCTTCTTATTCTTCTTCTATGTCTTCATCATCATCATCACCTTCTTCTTCTTCTACGCCTCCTGCTTTATCGTCTTCTTCTTCTTCTTATTTGTCTTCTTCTTCTTCTTCTTCTTTTTTACCTTCTTCTTCTTCTCATCTTCTTCTTCTTCTAGGTCTTCTTCTTCTTCTTCTTTTTCTTCTTCTTCTTCTTCTAATTCTTCTTATTTTCTTCTTCTTCTTCTTCTTCTTCTTCTTCATCTTATTCTTCTTGTTCGTCTTCTTCTTTTTCTTCTTCTTCTACTTCTTCTACTTCCTCAACTTGTTCTTCCTCCTCTTCTCCATCTTTGCCTTCTTCGTCTTCTTCTTTTTCTTCTTCTTCTTCTTCTTCTTCTTCTTCACCTTCATCTTCTTCTTCTTCTTAGTCGTTGTCATCGTCCTCTTCTTCTTCTTCTTCTTCTTCTTCTTCTTCGTCTTCATGTTCTTCTTCTTCTTCTTCTTCTTCTTCTCCCTTATCTTCTTTTTCTTCTTCTTCATCATCATCTTCTTCTTCTACTTCTTCATCTTCCACTTCTTCTTCTTCTCCTTCTTCTCCTTCTTCTTCTTCTTCTTCGTCTTCTTCTTCCTCTTCTTATTATTATTCTTTCTCTTCTTCATTGACATCATCTTCTTCTTCTTCATCTTCTTCATGTTATTCTTCTTCTTCTTTTTTTTATTCTTCCCATTTTTCTTTGTCTTCTTCATTTTCTTACTCTTCATCTTCTCCTTCTTCATCAACTTCTTCTCCTTCTTCTATTTTATCTTCTTTTTCTTCTTCTTGTTCTTCTTCTACCTCTTCTACATCTCCTCATTCTTCTACTCTTCTTCTTCTTCATGTTCTTCTTGTTCCTCTTCGTATTCTTCTTCTTCTTCTTCTTTTGCTACTTCTTCTGGCACTTCTTGTTCTTCTTTGTCTTTTTCTTCTTCTTCTTCTTCGTTTTGTTCTTCTCCTTCTTCTTCTTCTACTACTTCATTTTCTTCTTCTTCTTCTTTTTCATCTTCTTCTTCTTACTCTTCATCTTCTTCTTCTTCTTTTTCTTCTTCTTCTACTATTTCTTCTTCTCATTTGTATACTTTTTCTCCTTCTTCTTTTTCCTTTTCTTCCTCTTGAACTTCCTCTTCTTCATCTTCTTCTTCTTTTACTTCTTCTTCTTCTTATTTGTCTTCTTCTTCTTCTTCATCTTCTTTGTCATAATCTTATTCTTCTTCGTCTTCTTTATCTTCTTCTTTATCATCTTCTTCTTCTTCTTCTTCCTCTTCTTCGTCTACTTCTTCTTTCTCTTCTTCTTTTTCTTCTTCTTCGTCTTCGTCTTCTTCCTCTTCCTCTTCTCCATCTTCCTCTTCTTTGTCTTCATCATCTGTCTTCTTCTTCTACTCCTTTGCCCTCTTCTTCTTCGTCTTCTTCTTCTACGTCTTCTTCTTCTTCCTCTTTTTCCTCTTCTTCTTCATTATCTTCTTCTTCGTCTTCTTCTTCTTTTCCTTCTTCTTCTTCGTCTTTTTCTTCTTCTTCTTCTTCTTCTTGCTCTTCTCCTTCTTTTTCTTCTTATTCTTATTCTTCTTCTTCTTCTTTTGCTACTTCTTCTTCTTCTTCTTCGTCTTCTTCTTTTTCTTCCAATTATTCTTCTCCATCTTCTTCGTCTTCTGATTGTTCGTCTTCTTCTTCTCCTTTTTCTTCTTCTTCTTATTCTTCTTCTACTTCTTCTACTTCTTCTTTTTCTTCTTCTTCTTCCTCTACTTTTTCTTCGTCCTCTTCTTCATCATCTTCTTCTTCTTCTTCCTCTACTACTTCTTCTTCCTCTTTTTCTTCTTCTTCTTCATCTTTTTTTCTTCAGCTTCTTCATTTTCATCTTCTTGTTTTTCTACTTCTTCTTCTTCTTTCCCTTTTTCTTCTTCTTTTCATCTTCATCTTCTTTTTCTTCCTCTTCTTCGTCTTCTTCTTCTTTGTCTTCTACTTCATCTTCTTTTTCGTCTTCATCTTCCTCTTCTTCTTCTTCTTTTTCTTCGTCTTCTTCTTGTTCCTCTTCTTCTTCTTCTTCTTCTTCTTCTTGTTCGTCTTCTTCTTCATCTTCTTCTTGTTCGTCTTTTCCTACCTCTCCTTCATTTTCTTCTCCTTCTTCTTCTTCTTTGTCTTCTTCTTCTCCTTCTTCTTCTTCTTTGTCTTCTTCTTCTCCTTCTTCTTCTTCTTCTTCTTCTTCTTCGTTTTCATCTTCTTTTACTTCTGCTTCATTTTCTTCTTCTTCTTCTTCTTCTTCTTCTTCTTCTTCTGCTTTTTCTTCTTCTTCTTCTTCTTCTTCTACTCCGTCTTCTTCTTCTTCGTCTTCTTCTTC
>JAIUJO010001459.1:105000-110000 GCA_023846275.1 Vanilla planifolia
ATCTTTTTTTCTTCATCTTCTTCATTTTCATCTTCTTATTTTTCTACTTCTTCTTCTTCTTTCTCTTTTTCTTCTTCTTTTTATCTTCATCTTCTTTTTCTTTCTCTTCTTCGTCTTCTTCTTCTTTGTCTTCTACTTCATCTTGTTTTTCGTCTTCATCTTCTTCTTCTTCTTCTTCTTTTTCTTCGTCTTCTTCTTGTTCCTCTTCTTCTTCTTCTTCTTCTTCTTGTTCGTCTTTTCCTACCTCTCCTACATTTTATTCTCCTTCTTCTTCTTCTTTGTCTTCTTCTTCTCCTTCTTCTTCTTCTTTGTCTTCTTCTTCTCCTTCTTCTTCTTCTTCTTCTTCTTCTTCGTTTTCATCTTCTTTTACTTCTGCTTCATCTTCTTCTTCTTCTTCTTCTTCTTCTGCTTTTTCTTCTTCTTCTTCTTCTTCTTCTACTTCTATTACTTTGCCTTCTTCTTCTTCTTCTTCCTCTTCTTCTTCTTCTTCTTCTTCTTCTTCTTAAACTTCTTGTCTTTCTTGCTCTTCTTCTACTTCTTCTTTGTCGTCATCGTTTTCCTCTTCTTCTTCTTCTTCTTCTTCATCCTCTTCTTTTTCTTCAACTTCTTCTTTCTCTTCTTCGTCTTCTTCTTCTTCTACCTCTACTTCTTCTTCTTCTTTTTCTTCCTCTTCTTCTTCTTCATCTTCTTCTACATCGTCTTCGCCTTCTTCTTCTTCTTCTTCTTCTTTATCTTCTTCTTCCTCTTCTTCTTCTTCTTTTTCTTCTTCTTTCACTTTTCTTCTTCTTCATTATCTCCTTCTTCTTCTTCTTCTTTTTCTTCTTCGTGTTCTTCTTCTTGTTCTTCTTGTTCTTCTTGTTCTTCTTCTTCGTCTTTTTTTGTTTATACCTCATTTTCTTCTTGTTCTTTTTCTTCATCATCATCTTCTCCTTCTTCTTCATTGTCTTCTTCTTCTTCTTCTTCTTCTTCTTCTTATTCTTCTTCTTCTTCTTCTCCATTTTCTCCTTCTTTTTCTTCTTATTAACATTATTATTATTATTATTATTATTCTTTTTCTTCTACTTCTTCGTGTTCTACTTCTTCTTCTTCTTCTTCTTCTTTGTCTTCTTCTTCTTCTTTTTCTTCTTCAACTTCTACTTCATCTTCTTCTTCAACTTCTTCTTCTTCTTCTTCTACTTCTTTGCTGTCATGATATTCTTCTTCTTCTTCTTCTTCTTCCTTTAACTCATCTTCTTCTTTTTCATCTTCTTCTTCTTGTTCTCTGTTTCTTCTTCTTCTTCTTCTTCTACATATTTTTCTCCTTCTTCTTCTTCTTCTTCTTCTTCTTTTTCTTCTTCTTCTTGTTCATCTTCTTATTGTTCTTCTTCTTTTACGACATCTTCATCTTCTTTTTTGTCTTCTTGTTATTCTTCTTCTTCATCTTTTTCTTCTTCTTTTTATTATTGTTTTTCATCTACTTCTGTTTATACCTCCTTTTCTTCTTCTTTTTCCTCTTCCACTTTTTCTTCTTCTTCTCCTTCTTGTCCTTCCTCTGTTTCTTTTTGTTCTTCTTCCTCTTCTACTTCTCCTTTTTCTTCCTCTTTGTCTTCTTTTCTTCTTCGCCTTCATCTTTTTCTTCTTCTTCTTCTTCTTCTTCTTCTTCTTCTTCTTCTCCATCTTTTTCTTGTTCATTCTTCTCCTTCTTCTTCTTCTTCGTCTTCTTCTTCTTCTTCTTCTTCTTCTTCCTCTTCTACTTCTCCTACTTCTTGTTTTATTCCTTCGTCTTCTTCCACTTCTTCTTTTTCTTCTTCTTTTTCGTCTTCTTCTTTCTCTTCTTCTTCTTCTTCTTTGTATTCGTCTTGTTCTTCTTCTCCTTCTTCTTGGTCTTTTTCTTCTTCTTCAACTTCTTCTTCGTCCTCCTCTTCTTCTTCTTCTTCTTCTTCTTCTCCTTCTTCTTTTTTTTCTTCTTTATTTCTTCTTCTGCTTCTTATTATTCATCTTCTTATTCTTCTCCTTCATTTTCTTCTTATCACTCTTCTTATTCTTCTTCGTCTTCCTCTTCTTCTTCCTCTTCATTTTCTTCGACTTCTTCTTCTTCTTTTTCTCTCTATTCTTCTTTTTCTTTTTCTTAGTAGTCTTCTTCTTCTAATTTTTTGCTTCGTCTTCTTCTTCTTATTCTCCTTCTTTTATTGCTTCTTTTTCTTCTTCTTCTTCTTCTTCTTCTTCTTCATCTTCTTCTTCTTCTGCTTCTTCTTCTTCTTATTCTACTTCTTCATCTTCACCTTCTTCTTCTTCTTCATCCCATTCCTCTTCTTCCTATTCTTCTTCTTCTTCTTCTTCTCCTTCCTCTTCTTCTCCTTCTTCTTCTTCTTCTCTTAATTATTTTTATTTTCATTCTTCATCTTTTTCTTCTTCTTCTTGTTGTTGTTCTTCTTCCTCTTCTTCTCCTTTTTATTCCTCTTACCATTCTTCTTCTTCTTATTATTATTTTTATTATTATTATTGTTCTTTTTTCTTTTTCTTCTTCTTATTCTTCTTCTTCCTACTCCTCTACTTCATCATCTTCTTCTTCTACTTCTTTTTCTTCTTCTTATTATTGTTCATCTTCTTCTTCTTATTCCTTATCTTCTTCTTCTTCTTCTTCTTCTTCTTCTTCTCCTTCATAATCATTCTTATTCCATATCTTCTTCTTCTTCTTCTCCTTCATAATCATCATCATCAACTTCTTCTTCCTCCTCCTCCTCATCTTCTTTTCTTTTTCTTCTTCTTCAACATCTTCTTCTTCTTCTTCTTCTTCTTCTTCTCATTTTCCTCCTTCGTCATCTTCTTATTAACATTATTACCATTATTATTATTATTGTTTTTCTTTGTCTTCTACTTCTTCTTACTGTACTTCTTATTCTTCTTCTTCTTCTTCTTCTTCATCTTCGTCTTCTTCTTCTTCTACTTCTTCTTCTACGTCTTCATCATCATCTTCTTGTTCTTCTTCTACTTCTTCTTCTTCCTCTTCTTCAACTTCTTCATCGTCGTGTTCTTGTTCTTGTTCTTCTTCTTCTTCTCCGTCTTGTTCCTCTTCCTTTTCTTCATCTTCTTCTTGTTTGACATGTTCTTGTTCTTTGTTTCTCCGTCAACTTCTTCTACATCATTTCTTCTTCTTCTTCTTCTTCGTCTTCTTCTTCTTCTTCCTCTACGTCATCTTCATCTTCTTCATTGTCTTCTTCTTCTTCCTCAACTTCTTCATCTTCTTCTTATTCTTATTCTTCTTCTTCTTCTTCTTCTACTTCTTCTTCATCTTATTCTACTTTGTCTTATTCTTCATCTACTTCTATTTATACTTCTTTTTCTTCTTCTTCTTCCTCTTCCACTTTTTATCTTCTTCTTCTTGCCCTTCCTCTCCGTCTTTTTCTTCTTCTTCCTCTTCTACTACTACTTCTTCGTCATCTTCTTTTCTTCTTCTCATTTTTCTTCCTCTTCTTCGTCTTCTTCTTTGTCTTCTTCTTCATCTTCTTTTTTGTCTTCTTCTTCCTCTTCTTCTTCTTCTTTTTCTTCGTCTTCTTCTTCTTCCTCTTCTTCTTCTTCTTCATCTTCTTCTTGTTCGTCTTCTTCTTCATCTTCTTCTTGTTCGTCTTTTTCTACCTCTCCTTCATTTTCCTCTCCTTCTTCTTCTTCTTTGTCTTCTTCTTCTCCTTCTTCTTCTTCTTCTTCTTCTTCTTCGTTTTAATCTTCTTTTACTTCTGCTTCATTTTCTTCTTCTTCTTCTTTTTCTTCTTCTACTTTTTCTTCTTCTTCTTCTACTCCCTCTTCTTCTTCTTCTTCTTCTACTTCTATTACTTCGTCTTCTTCTTCTTCTTCTTCTTTATCTTCTTGTTTTTCTTGCTCTTCTTCTTCTGCTTCTTCTTGTTCTTTGTCGTCATCGTTTTCTTCTTCTTCTTCTTCTTCATCCTCTTCTTTTTCTTCAACTTCTTCTTCTTCCTCTTCTTCGTCTTCTTCTTCTTCTGTCTCTACTTCTTCTTCTTCTTTTTCTTCCTCTTCTTCTTCTTCATCTTCTTCCACATCGTCTTCGACTTCTTCTTCTTCTTCTTCTTTATCTTCTTCTTCCTCTTCTTCATCTTCTTTTTCTTCTTCTTCTTAATCTTCTTCTTCTTCTTCTTCTTTTTCTTCTTCTTGTTCTTCCTGTTCTTCTTCTTCGTCTTCTTTTGTTTATACCTCATTTTCTTCTTGTTCTTTTTCTTCATTATCATCTTCTCCTTCTTCTTTTTTGTCTTCTTCTTCTTCTTCTTCTTGTTATTCTTATTCTTCTTCTTCTCCTTTTTCTCCTTCTTTTTCTTCTTATTAATATTATTTTATTATTATTATTATTCTTTTTCTTTTACTTCTTCGTATTCTACTTCTTCTTCTTCTTCTTCTTCTTCAACTTCTACTTCTTCATCTTCTTCTTCAACTTCTTCTTCTTCTTCTTCTACTTCTTCATCGTCATGATATTCTTCTTCTTCTTCTTCCTTTAACTCATCTTCTTCTTGTTCATTGTCTTCTTCTTGTTCTTTGTTTCTTCTTCTACATCGTTTTCTCCTTCTTCTTCTTTCTCTTCTTCTTCTTTTTCTTCTTCTTCTTGTTCATCTTCTTATTGTTCTTCTTCTTCTATGACATCTTCATCTTCTTCTTTGTCTTCTTCTTATTCTTCTTCTTCATCTTCTTCTTCTTCTTTTTCTTATACTTCTTCATCTACTTCTGTTTATACTTCCTTTTCTTGTTCTTTTTCCTCTTCCACTTTTTCTTCTTCTTCTCCATCTTGTCCTTAATCTCCTTCTTTTTGTTCTTCTCCCTTTTCTACTACTACTTCCTCTACTTCTCCTTCTTCTTCCTCTTCGTCTTCTTTTCTTCTTCTTTTTCTTTTTCTTCTTCTCCTTCTTCTTCTTCTTCTTTTTCTTCTTCTTCTTCTTCTTCTTCTTTTTCTTGTTCATTTTTCTTCTTCTTTTTCTTCGTCGTCTTCTCCTTCTTCTTCTACTTCTACTTCTTCTTCT
>JAIUJO010001122.1:0-116370 GCA_023846275.1 Vanilla planifolia
AAAACATTTCAGAGAAACATCTTTAATCTCCAATTAGGTACAACTTAGAATTACTCATAAAGTATATTGAAAACCTAAAGAACCAAAATATTTAGAAATATAAAAATAAATATTTAATTGAATAAAGCTTTTCAGGACATGTTTGATGATGTTTGTCTCATCTTAATGAAGTCTCATTTTGAATTACTATGAATTTCAAAAATAAATAAGAAAGTGCAACATAGGTAACATAGTAACATGATGAAAGAATTACAAAAAGTTTAAGAAAAGAGAGTAGTTTTATAAGGAAGTGCAACATCATTGATTGTAAAAAAAGGTAAGAAACATTTTCTCATTATTTGTGTAAAAATTGAAGAGAATAAATTTTTAGAAATATGAAAATATTATTTAATTTGATAGAGTTAAACTAGATGAAACCAACTATGTTTGTTTCATATCGATCGAGCCTCAATTGCGAATACTATCAATATTATTGTAAATAATCATAAAGAATAATAAATTATTATTTTTTAATATTATATATATATTAAAGGTAAAAGGAGATAAATAGATTTAATGTAATATTAACAAGTCAAACAATATGAAGCTTACACAAGAGGTCATTTACAGTAATTTTATAATATAACTAAATCAATGGAAAAAATTGAGGAAATGATATAAATTATATAGGATGGTTGGATTCCAAGAAACTGAACAGATCAATTGTGCCATTCTTAATTATCAAATCTTGTATGAATCAAAATGTCTCACAATATGATAAAAAAACCATTCAAGTAAAAAGTTTTAAAAAATAAAATTTACATTTAATTTGTTAAAACTCAACAAGATGATTCTAGCAATGCTTATTTGATCTCAATCATATCTCATTTGGAATAACAAAAAAATTACAAAATTAAAAAAAAGCATAATAAATTATTATTCTAATGCTAAGAAAATGTATGATAAATTTAAAATTTGAAAAATTAAAACAATGTAACATAACTAAATGAAAGACATGTAAAATTCATATTAGAAAAGAATTAGAGTTGCTTAGTAACATAGCCAAATCATAGCAAAAAATTTTAAAAAATGACAAACTAAATTAAAAAGTTCTATTCCAAGATAGAAAGCAGATTGAATGCAAGATCGTCAATCATCAACTTAGATACCTCTCAAAATGCCTTATGAAGCTCACATAAACCACAAAAAATAAAATATTAAAAAATATAAAAAATGAAGGTTTAATAAGATAGTGCTCATCAAGACTAATCCAACAATATTCCTATCATTTTGATCATACTTTGAATGGAATAACTATGAATTGCAAACTAAATAAGTCTAAATGATGATATATTATTATTTCAACATTAAGCAAATATATATTAAAATTTAAACTAAACAAATTAAAGTAATATAATATAACCAAGCCAAACATTGTAAAGGTTAGACAAGAAGACATTTAGAGACATATAGTAATATAAACAAATAAAAAATAATTTAATAATAAAATAAATAATTTGAGAAAGTTACATTCCAAGATGAAAAAGAGATTAAGTGTTACATCTTTGATCATTAAATGATGTTAAAACACAAATATCCTATAATATATGTCAAAACCATATAAAATAAAATTTTTAACAATATGGAAATGAATATTCAATAAAATACTAAACAATTGATCTCATTTCTTTAAGTTTTTCTCTTTGATTTAGTTAGTTTACTATGTGACTCTATATCCCAACTTATTTGATAATTACATGTTTTTGATTTGGTTATAATATATTTTTTCAAATAATCTCATTCCATCTTTAATATACATTTATTTTTTTAAAAAAATAATTTATTATTTTTTTATTACTTTGGTAATTCACACAATTTTTAAACAAGGTCTGATAACGAAGGAAAAAATCTCAGTATAGTTGTCTTCACTAGCTCGACCAATTTAAATAATTATTTTAAAATATTAAATATTTTATTTGTTTTTTAATTTTTTATAAATTTCATGAGACTTTTCATTTGTACCTATTTTGATGAAAAAAGATGTTACACTTTATCTTCTAGTATCTTGGAATAAAAGTTTCCCATATAATTTATCTTATTCCTTAAATTGTTTGGGATTTATTCGTTTCTAATAAAATGAAACTTTAATTTTATTTATTCGATTTTTACTTTGATTTGTCTTGGTATTATTATATTACTTTAATTTTTCTCATTTTAGAAATATTATTTATTTATTTAACAATAAAACAAAGAATTATCAATATTTATGTCTAACTATTTTTGTAATTTATAGTAAATTTAAATGAGAAATAAAAGAGATAAAATAATCATTATTTGACTCATCTAAATGAGGTTTATCAAAATAAATATTTTTTTTTGTAAATTTTGAATATTTTTTTGATCTATTTTCATAGATTTGTACCATTTTTACTTATACCTAATTTAATAATAAAGAATAATATAGTAGATTTCTTTCATATCTTGGAATCTCATAAAATTTAAAACATTTTTCAAATTTTGATTCGATTATATGGTTGCTCCAAATCTCTTCTTGTTTGACCTTTAATTGTCTTTGATTTGGTTATACTACATTGCTTGAAAATATCTCATTTTAGTTGTAGCATATATTTTCTTCATTTTAATAAATAATTTATAATGTTTTTCTTTATTTACCTTTTTATATGACAGTAACTTTGAACAAGGTCGATTGTTATTCAAAAATGTTGTACTCATCTCAATGAGCTCTATCCAATTAATTTTTTTATTAAATTTTAAAAAATATTTCTAGGGTTTTTGCAAATTATAGGAAATATTTCAACTCAAACCTGGTTAACTTTTTTGCACTATTTACCTTATTTTCTCAAATGTTTTTTTTTTCATTTTGTCATATTACTATGAAGCTCTATTTCTCCTCTCTTGAAACCATTACATTACATTTATTAGGTTAGATTATGTTGCTTCAATTTTTCTCATTTTAGTTTTAAAATATATTTACTTAAAAGTAAAATTATATTTTTTTATTAGTGATGCTAATATATTTTTTTAAAATCATAAAAATTCTAAATGATGATGGGTTGCTAAGATGCAAAGTCTGTAGGCTCCCCTCCATGAGCCCTAATCAATTAAATATTTATTTTTATATTCATAAACATTTTACTTTGAAAAGTTTTGTCACATATTTTGGGAGATTTTAATTCCTACAATATTTAAAGATTCATGATATTACATTTGAACTCATTAGTATTTTGGAATGAAACATTTTTTTTGTAATTTATCTCAATTATTTTTAAAATATTTTCTTTGATTTTGTTATATTATTTTTTACTTCTAAATCTACTCTTGTGTGAGTCATTAACATAATTTTATTATTTAATATATATTTACTAATATTTTAAAAAAAATTATTATTATTTATGATTATTTATAGTAATTCAAAATGTTGTCTGATTAAGATAAAACATGCATCATTGGACTCGTGTTTATAGTCCTTATAAATTATATATCCATTAATTTATTTTGAAATTTTTTATTTTCTTATCATTTGGCACACTTGATGAGCAATTTTTATTCATAACTAATTTGGAAAATGGGGATGTTACACTCAATCTCTATAGTATTTTTTAATGTAATAATTTCATAAAAGTTATCTCAGTTCGTCAATTTTTGGATTTTATTTGGTTGCGTCACTTTAAAACACTAATTCTCCTCACATGTGACATTACATCAGTTTAAATTAGTTAGATTATATTGCTTCAATTATCTCAATTTAGCTCCAATATATATTTACTTCTTACATTAAATAATAATTTATAATTATTTTTCCTCACTTACTTTGGTAATTATAAGATACATGAAATGATGTTTGACTTACATGAAAGAAATGTTTTTGGGCTCATGTCCATGAGCTCTATTCAATTAAATATTCATTCCAAAATTTTGAAAACTTTTATTTTCAAAACATTTTGTATGCACCTTGAGATATCACAATTCCTAATGTTTTTGATGATATGGATGTAACAATAGATCTCCATAATATCTTGGAATGCAACATTCTATAAAATTTTTCTCATTTTATTAAAAATTTTTACTTATAATCAATTATATTATTAATTCTGAGCTTTTTCTCATATGACATTTACATTATTATCTTTTGGTTACAAGACATTTCAAATTTCCTCATCTCAGCTTTAAGGTATATTTACTTAATATTAAAAATAAAATATTTATTTTTATTTAGTTTTGCAATTCCTATAAAGTTTGATCGAGACAAAAAAGGCTGTTGTCCCATCTAGACAACCTATATCCAATGAAATATTTATTTACATATTTTGAAATATTTTAATTTCAAGGGCCTTTGTATATTTTTTTAGACATTTTGATTCATATCTGATTGGTGATTAAGAATTGTAAAATTCAAGTCTATAGTTTCTTTTAGTGCATCTTTTCTATAAACTTTATTTATATTATTAAAATATTTTACTTTTATTTGAATGCGTTACAATGGAACTCTAATTCTTCTATCATGTGACCATTATAGTGTCTTAATTTTGTTATAATCTATTGCATCAATTAATCTTATTTAAGCATTATTTTATGTTTACTAAAAGATAAAATAATCATTTATTATTATCAATGATACATAATATTGTAATTCATAATAATTCCTATTGCGGTCCAATGAGACAAAACAAAAGTTGTCTAACTAGCCTAAATACGCTCTACTCAATAAAATATTTATTTTTTATATATTTTTTAAATAATTTATTTTCAAGGGTTATAGCACATTTGATAAGATGTTTTACTTTGTACATAATTTGATGATTGAGAAAGTTATACAAATTATCTTATTTATTGAACTTTTTTTTAATTTTGTTATATTTTTATGAAACTCTAATTCTCTTCGTATGTGTCTTATGCATCACTTTGATTTAGTTATATTATATTCCTTTAGTTTATCTTATTTTAGCTTTAATATATTTTCGTAACATTAAAATAATAATTTTTTATTATTTATACATTCTTAATTTGGTAATTCATAACAAGTTTAGATGAAGCCTGAAAGAGGTGAAACAAATGCTTTTAGACTTTTCTTGTTAAGCTCAATTGAATTAAAGATTTATTTCATATTTTAAAATAATTTTATTTCTAAAGTTTTGACATCCTTTTAGAAGCATTCCAAATTATACTAATTTGATAATAAAAAATGTTACATTTAATAGAATTGGAAAAAAAGTGGAAAGAAAATTGCTATGAAAATCAATACAAACAAATTCTTATGAATAAAAAAACTCAATAATGCATAATTAGTTTAATTTAGTTATCTATAATTGAGAAAATGAGAGCTTAGCTTATTGCATTATTAATCATGAAATTTGGAGCTCGTTGAAGAAAGGTGCAGTGTAAGGTGGGGACAACTAGCGATGGCTGTAAATTTCTTGAATTTGTGACTTGAGATTTTTTCCTTGGAATTTTGTAAAAGCTTTCATAAATTAATTTTACAAACAAAACTTCTCCTATTTATAGACATTTCTAATGACTAAAAGCACTTACAAAACACCTTATTTAGCCATTCCATTTCTACTTTCATAACTTTTAATTAGAAAAATAAAATTTTAAAAAAGTGCCAATAGCTTGAAATAATAGGTAAAATAATTATTGTCTAGAGCTATTGGATAAGACCAAACAACGACCTTGATCCTGAAAACTATGTGAGCTAACGAATGTAATTTAATCCATTTCCTTCTTTAGAAAGAAAATTTTTATGTGGGTTGATAGAACAAAATGATTTCACAGTTTGATTAACTCATGAATTAGAAGAAAAATGCACCATGTGACTAGGAAATTGTGCTATTAGACTCTTGATGGAATTAGAGCTTCTGGAAACTTAGAAATGACTATGATTGTTCATTCATGAAATTTGTGATCGGACATGTCACATCACTCTCACAACACTGGAGTTTATTGCATGATAAAAGCAATATTTTTAGTCCTATATGTTGCATTTGAAAAGCTCATTTCTCCGTATAAGCATCTTGTTGCATGTTAGAAGTAGCCAAAGTTTTAAGTTGGCTACCTCCTAGTTCATGTAAGACTTAATCACCAATTGTTACTAATAATCAAAAGAATAAATACATATTTGTAGAGAGATGTCACAATCCTAGCTAAATTCAATAGTGTTTGAGAGGTAAATAATTCCAAATAGGATCGAAATTGATTCCCCTGACCTAAGCCAAACATTATAATGAAGGGGAAAATATTGATAAAAATTGAAAAGACATTAGGGGAATTGGAATTAATTTTTTTAATATATTTATTTTCATTTGTTATTTAATTTACTACTAAAGCAAAATTTTAAGGATGTTAATAAAAAAATTAGGAAATGTGAATTCATGATATTGGATGACGAACAAGGATATTAGAATTGAAATTTAATTATTTTTTACGTGCCTTCAAGAAATAATTTTAATAAATTTTAACATTATAAAAATAAAATTAAAATACCCAAAAATAATGTCACAAACAATCTCTTGATGGTTTGCGAGCTCAACCAAGATCATTTTAATGGGATTTCATTTTTTATTATCTTTTCTTTAAATTGTCCCATGAAAATGAGCATAAGCTATTTAGATTCTAAAATTTCAACAAAACAAATTCTTTAGAAATATTTAAGATTTGTTATCATTAAATAAAGCATCATGCCTTGTGGTTAATACCATAGCAAAATTAGATAGAGATCATCAAGAACAATCTAATGATGACTATTTTGTCATGATCAAAGCTGTTTGGAATTCTTAAGAATTATCAAATTAAAAAAGCATGAATAATAAAATTATTATTTTAATAATAAGTAAATATATATCAAAGTCAAAATAAGATAATTTAAAGTAATATAATATAAATAAATAAAAGTAATGTGAAAGTCACAAGACAAGAAAATTATAGTTTTATAGTAATATAATTATATCAAAGAATAATATTTGAATGAATGAGATAAATTATACAAGAAAACTACAATCTATGATGCGAGGTAGATGGAGTATAACATCACTAATTATCAAAAATGGTACGAATAGAAGTGTAATGTCATTATTACAAAATTACAAACAAATAATTAAAAAATAAAAAGAAATTTTTACTTGAATAATGCTCTTCGAGAAGAGTCCAACCACATTTTTCATCTTCAATGCTCTTTGTTAAAATTACTGTAAATTATTAAAAGAGGTTAACATAAACAATGATAAATTATTATTTTTTGCATTAAAATAATAGAATTCAAAGCTAAAATAAGACATATTAAACCATTGTAATAAAATTAAATGAAAGTGATGTGATGGTCATTAATAAGAGAATTAGAGATTTATAATAATGTAAGCAAAAGAATGCAAAAAATTTCAAGAAATGTGTTAAATTATATAGGAAAGCTTCATTCAATGATAAAAAGTGATCAAGTACAAGACTCTTGATCATCAAATCATGCAAGAGTGTAAATGAGTCATAAAACATAGCAAAACTGTAAAAGATAAAATATAAAAATAAGGATTTAATTAGATAGGGCACATAATATATTCATTAGAATATAACAAAATCAAAGTAGAAAAATTAAAGAAATGAAATAAATTATGTGAGAATCTTGCATTCCAACACACTAAAGAGATCATGTGTAGTTTCCTCGATCATCAAATTGAGAATGAATGAAAATGCCATTTAAAATATGCCAAAATATTTTAAAATATTATTTAAGAAAGTAAAATAAATATTTTCTTAGATTGAGCTTCTCGACATGTGTCCAATATTGTTTACTTCATGTCAATTGGACATAAGCTAGAGTTTCATGGAATTAAAAATAAAATAAGAATAAATAGCAATAAATTATTATTTGAATATTAAGTAAACATATAATATATCTAAAATAAGATAAATTATAAAATTGTAATGATACTAAATCAAAGTAATGTGAAAGTCACTTGATATGAAAATTATAGTTTAACAGAAATATAACAAAATCAAAGCACAATATTTAAAGAAATCAGATGAATCACATAGGAAAGCTACATTCTAAGTTGCTCATGAGAAAGGGAGTAATATCCTCAATCATCTAATAGGACACAAATAGAAATGTCTCCTAAAGTGTGACAAAATACAATAAAATAATATTTTTAAATATATAAATGTACGTTTAATTGGATAAAGTGCATCGAGATAAGCCCAATCATTTTTGATTTGACCTTCGTTGGATTATTACAAATTGTTAAGATAAATTAAAATAAATAATAACAAATTATTATTTTATTATTAAGTAATTAAATATTTAAACTAAAATATGATAAATTGATGAAATATAACATAACAAAATAAAATCAATATAAAGGTCAAAGTAAAAGATATTTGGGGTTAAATAGTAATATGTCCAAATCGAAGCAAGGAGAAATGAGATAGGTTACATTAAAAAGTTTCATTGGAAGATTCTTAGATGATTGAGTGCAAAATCTTCAATAGTAAAATTATGTTGAAATAAAAAGTTCTTATAAAATATGCCAAAATACTAGAAAAATATTTTTTTTAAAATATAAAAATGATTCTTACTTTGATAAAGCATGTCAAAGACAAATCTGAAGGCATTTTTATGGCCTTGATCAATCTTTATTTGAAATTTTTAGGAATTATAAAATTAAATATAAGTAAATAATCATGATTTATTATTTTAATATTATGTATATATATATATATATTAAAGCTAAATTGAGATTATTTGATGTAATTTTAGATAACCAAATGAAAGAAATTTAAATGTCATAAGCAAGGAGATTTAGACTTAAATAGTAAGACAACTAAATCAAAGCAAAACCTTTAGATAAATGAAATACATTATCTTGAAAAATGTATCGAACCCTAAAAAAATATTTAAAATTAAAAAAAATAATAGTTTGTTTAATTGAAGTCATTAAGATGAATCTAATAAAGTTTGCTCCATCTCAAGAGGATCTCATTTGGAATACTATGAGTTATCAAATTAAATAAGTATAAAACACATAAATAATTATTTTATTATTAGATAAATTTATTATTGTACTAAAAAAAGTTAAGTTGGAGTAATATAATATAACCAAATCAAAGATATGTAAGTATCATATGAGAGGACAATTAGAGTTCACATTAATACAAATAAATCAAAGAGAAAAATTTGAAGAAATGACATAAGTCGTAATAAAAAGTTGCATTATACTATTCAAAGAAAATCAAAGCAATATTTTATTTTCATTATTGATGTTGACTTAACATAAAAAATAAATATTTCATGGTATTATTTGTTTTGTCGATATTGAAAATAAAAAATGTTACCTCAAATTAAAAATTTTAGAACCTAACAATACATGTATGAACTCAAGATTTGCTTAAAGTAGATCCTAATTAAAAAAATTTTAGCATTGAAGTTCTCAAAATTTTGAGCATGAATTTATTATTTCAATCAAAATCATGATATAAATTTACTTTACTCAACTATCACAAGTACTCATGCCTACAAAAAAGAAATCTCAATATCAAATTTTCATTTCATTGGATGTATAACTTATTTATAGAAGTAGTCATCCCATTAAAACTTTGGTTTTCATGAGCAATCAAGATCCCTTTTCTTGTTCATTAAAATTCAATTCTTTTGGGAAAGTCACATAATAAAAGTTTTATTAAACCTCCAAAACAACAACAACATGAACAAATTAGACATTTAAGATTTTTGTTTCATCATGAAAAACCATAAAATTACTCATATTACACAGCGAGTTTTAGCTATATAATTTCTTTATATTCCAATAGAAAATAATTGCAACTACTTCACTTAACCATGTATTGAAAATTGTATCATTATTTATGTTATAACATTAGCTTGAATATTGTAAGCACAATTTGATGATAGCATCACAAAATTTTAGTCATGCTTGTTGCACAATTTTTAAAAAGCTAAATTTGTAAAATTCATGCTTGATTCAAGAAGGCAATTCCAATTAAATATTAACATGCATTTTAACTATTAAATGGAAATATGATGACGTGGTTACCATCATGATAGGCAAAGTTGAATATGTAAACCCTTAGCTTTATCATAAGAGAGCAATAAATCTTAGTCCAAATTCTATGTGCATGCTTCAAGGATATCTACTTAATATTTATTATACTAATATGCTTTTAGGTTTTTATGCTAAACTAATGATTCCTTACCATAGACACTAAGTAAATGCCTACACAGAATGGGGGTATTCCCTTCCTCTTAGAGCAAGCTTGAGATCCCCCTTTTCCTTATTGTTAGCTTCTTTTCCCTAACTTTTCTCAAGTAGGTGATCTTAGAAGTGCTCATGACTAGAAGGTAATAAAATGTCTAGCCTTACTACATCTTTAGACAATATATAGCTAATGATTGAATATCTTGTTAGAATAGTTAACATATATCACCATATCTTTCTATTAAGGACTCATGCATTCTAGTGTTTGTGTTTCTCTTAAATTTATTTTGTCTTTAAAATCCCTAACAAAGTTTCCATTTCTTAGATCTTAGAAACTTTATTTCCAATGGCTAGGATCTAAAGAAACTCATATGAAGAGCTCAATGTATTCCATTTTAAATTTTATAATAGTACAATAGCTATTATTGTATTATATGATGTGCTAAATATGTCTTAACTAACTGTTAACCACACTAGTCATAATTGTATGACCCTAAAATTTGTACAACTATTTTGACATACTAATTTTCATTTCATAACCTAATGATCTTCTATATCTAAAGCTTCTCTTAGCCTTATCAACCAAATTAGATTATAGTAATCATGGTATACAATCTTCAACTCATTATGTTTTACTTGCTAGGTATATAATAATTTTCTTTTCTTGTTATCATACATTTATGATCCTTGTTTTCATACTTATTGTTGAACAATTAACACTTTTACAAAATTTATTTTCAATGTAGCAAAACTTTTTTATTTATGGATTCCTATTTTAAAAAATCATCAAAAATGAGCAAAATACATGGTGTTTTAAAAAGAGTTTTGTGCATTAACTAATTGGACTTTGGAAAAAAGTAAGAACTACATAATTTTTATAAATTTATTATTTGTTGTCCTTTAATATCCAGAACATTATTCATATTTTTAGAAGACCATAGAGTTCATACAATATGTGATTCAAAAATAAACACTAATACATGACACATCAATTTTGAATTAATGTTTAAGAGCTAAATTTCTTGAGTATGTCAATATTGTTTTAGTTTATTATTTTTAAGGAAAGAAGATAGAGATAAAAATATAATCTATAAATATTGATGTACATTGTTTTGTGCATTTTGCAAGGTGAAAAATTTTCAAAATAACATACACAGATGCAATCCAATATAACACTAGGCTTCTGTATGATAATGGATTATCAATTATGGTACATTTTGTTTAGAGAGGAATCTGATGCCACAATGTAAGATTACCATTTTACCAAGAATGTCTTTAAAATTTGTTGCAATTGAATGTTCTTATTATCATATTTATGGATAAGAAAATATCCTTGGAGAAGTGGGAACCTTAATTGGATGAGTTTAGGATGATATTAAGCAAAAGATATCAATATAATTAACCCTTAAATCCATAAGAACGAAATCCATGAATGGACAACCAATTCATATACCTTGAAAATTAGTTGGTTCATTTTTTCCAAAACTCATATCATCATTTAAATTTCTTATTACTATTGGAGACTTGTGTTACAATGCAGATCTTTGTGGTTCATTTCATTTCTTCCTCCTTATACTCAAAATTCTATAATATTTTCTTTTTAAATACTTTCCATGACCAAGGCACATGTCTCATTCGGCTAGCAAACATATGTTATTTTATCTTTTTTATTCATAATTCTTGTATATTTTAACAAATAAGTAAGTTTGATTATAATTGTGCCTTTGTGGAGAATAATATTGTATGATAGTAGAAGTTGACATAGTACACTGTAGGAAAAATTTCAATAAGAGACTAGTAATGAATATTGTATAATACTATTTTGGTTAATACTATGGTACCATTGGTTAACAAAAGCAATCAAGATTTAATTATGAATAAGCTATTAAAGTGGATGTCAGTCATAGCAATACAACTTTGTCATGACATAAGTACGATATTGTAAAGAGCAATATAGATATTTGCATATGATATAGCCAACAAACAACAAGTTTGTATTGACAACATGACCATAGAAGAACATATGATAAGATTTAGTATAACAAGGAGAGAAATGTGATCAATTACAAAACTTAATTAACATGACTAACTATGATAGTGTACAATGGTATTAATGAAAAAATGGAGTTAATGCTATGGTCACACAAATGTGATGTCATGGATCATACAAGTATAAATTACGGGTGGGGAAATGGTCCAAGTTTGTTGGGCTGAGTTTCATACAGTACAATTAGTACTAACTTATAAATATCATTAAGATAAGTGTGGTGTTGGATAGTAGAATCATGACAATATGACATGAGAAATGTGTGTATAGTGTATTATCATGCACAAGTAGTAGAATGGTATACATATAATCAGTTGAATTAATAGTTGATAAAGGGAGATTTAGTACAGTGTAGAGTGCAAAACTATTATAGTATAAGTATAATATGGAGAACTTAATAAACTCAATTTTTATTTTAGTTTCTTTTAATCCCAACTATAGGAATTATGGTGCCTTAAATCAAAATTTGGAAACAATTTTAATAAAGAAGCTGACATTTGGATTAAGGGATTCAAACCATGTTATTAGCATTGCCTAATACTAGTCGTGGATATTTTTGCATTATTCGCTTATAAACCCAAGATATTTTCTATGTTATATTGATAATACAGAAAAGGAGGAGAAAGAGTGTGGCATGAGTTAGAAAAGGTAAAGGAATCATATGATATAAGGGAAGAAAAACATACCCTTGGATAAGTCTACTCAAATAATAAAGTTGGATGAATGTGAAGATTATACAACTAAATGTAGCTAACTTCTAAGTGAAACAAATGACCATTTTGATAATATTTGCTATTTGTAGTCATGATTAGGATAAGATATATTATACACTTCCTATTGATTTATAATTTTAAGAGATGAATTGAGTATGATTAAGACATGTTCATCTAAATTATTTATTAATTATCATGCTTAAGTATTTAATTTATTTTATTTAACATATATATTTCTTAGAATAATAAATTGTCCATGATATTCACGTTCAAGTAAAATGAGTATGTGGGAATCCCATAAGGGATGTTCAGTTGTGGGTTTAAAATATTTTTTAAAATTTATATAAATAAATTTTAATTCTTATGATCAAGAAAAAATTAAAAAGTTATATCAAAATGTTCAAGTAATGCAATTTAAACTTAGACATATGTCTTCCTCCTAACTTTGGTAAAATAAACATTGTTATTATGAAACTTATAACATAAGATTTTGCCTTACGTTTGAGCTCAAACTTGTAACCTTTATGGGTTCAATATAACCCAAGATTTTGTGAGCTAATCCCAAACTCAAGTTTTAATAAGATCAAACCAAAGTCAGTCTTTTATAAATATCGAGCAAAACAACCCCAAATAAAAGAAAAATATAATAAGAACAAACTTTTGATAAAACATACAACTTCCTATGCTGGTTAATGAAAAAAACAAGGCATAACAAGGTTTGATCATAATGTCTGATTGCGAGATTTTACCCAAGTAAAATATCGTGTAACACATTGCTAGGATCTCAAAATTTTGTTAACATTTATTATCTTCTTCATTGATAATGGTTAGGCTTTTACAAAAAAAACATATGATCATAACTACTAAAAATCAATGAAATGCAATTTTACAAGATGTTGTCAAATAACATAAAAAGTTCTTCTAAACAACTTCTATAATGACAAAAATAACAACTTTGAATTAATCAATAGGTGGGATGAAATAAAGCCTTGGAATATGATGGAGAATATCTAGCATATCAAATCAATGTTTGTAATAACAAAATAATTATTTATGGTTCAATAAGGAGGACTAGATCGGGGCCATTCGATCACATTGTAAGCTAAATAAGCCATTCGAATCACCCATAGTAAATGTTAGAACTATCTAAGTTGTAGGCTTCAAAAAGGAGAGATCTAAGATGATGTGGCAAAGAGAATGCTAATAGTCTAATAAAATTAGATGATGCTATGACATCCAATCAGAGTCTTGATACATTCCTTACAGTCTGGCCAACTGTTATCTATCCAATCAATGATCAAACGATGCAAACTCAAGCATGCATAGGCACTAAGTTGTTGGACATCTTAAAATTTTTGTCCTATAAGATAGGATATGAAATGTATTTCATCTTCAAAAAAAGTTATGCACATGTGTAATGTGGCTCCGAAATTGGTTAGCTCTCACTAGTGTGCTAATGATTTCATCACCGATGACACTCGTATCTTAAAGGTTTAACATATGTTGGTTTGACTCAACCCATTGCATGCTTGTTATATTTCTAACCAAATCAACCCTTCCATTACCTTGCCCAATTTAGGCTCAAATCTACACCCTGTCTAAGATAGTGCTCGGCCTTACCTGGTTCAAGTGGTTTGCTGAACCAACAAGCCCACTCAGGCTTGATTGATGGGAGTGCATGACACCTAAGTTAGGCTTGGTGGTTAGGCTTGGAAGTTATATATATATATATATATATATATATAATATTTTTTGTTAACTTTAACTTTTTTTAATTTAACCAAAATAAAATTTAACAAAAATGGATAAATGAGATTTATTAAAGGAAAGGAGTAAATGAACAAAAATTGTAACCTAAGATGTTTTTTAAATCAACTATTAAATAATTCAAATGCTTAAGTAGGTTTTGAAATTAATGCGAGTGGAGAGATGTTTCTTATGTTTAAAAGTAAACAAGTTAACATTATATTTTATAAAAAAAATGGGAACCTTTTCAAATTTTATGCAAATCTCTTAAATCTTTTTAACTTCTTAAACACTCAAAAGTACTTTGAAGACCACTAATTTACCATATTTAAAAGTACATAGCTTGTCCTTCAAAACTATACTTAGCAAATAAGTCCATTAGAACAAAATGTTATATATTTTTTACTTAGCTCATAAAACATAAAGGTGACCTAACAATTTGCACATTTTCATTACAATAAGACAAATTCTTAGATAAAAATATAATAAGTAAAACCATATATTTTATAAATATTATTATTATAAGAGGTAATAAAAATGAGGAATGTAGTTTTCCTCTTACTTTATATCCCTCTTATTATGTACTTCCCCTTAATTTGTGACTATTCTAAATTTTATCTAAACCACGATCATTATCTTTCTTTAGAACCACAAAAAATTAGGTATAATAAAAAAAATTATATTACACCAAGGTGTTGTCTTATAATATTAAATGGAGTTATTGGAAGTAATTTAGTGAATATTTCTTTCAATTTTTTGGGTAGGAACATATTCTAATTTTATTAAGCCATTAAGTACATGATCTCAAATAACATGATGTCTTATGTTTAGATGCTTTGTCCTAAAATGGTTAACTTGGTTCTTTGCTTAGGTAAATGAACTAGTATTATTAATTCTATTAGAAATATATGAGAGACCTAAACCATAACCTTGAAATTTTCATCCTAAAAGTAACACTTGAGCACCATAGCCTTTGACCATTACATACTCACCCTATATGGTCAATAGGGCTATGCAAGTTGCTTCTTACTTGGCCATGAAATTAGAGCATTTCTTTGAAATTAACATTCACTTGAAATACTTTTCTTACCTACCATAGAGCCCATAATGGCTAAGCTTGTGTGACCTATAGGATCATATGACAAGTAATTTTAGGGTATAATCATCTTATGTTCATTATACCTTTTAAATATTTGAAGTTTAATTTAACTACCTTTTGTTGGTTTTTCTTAAGATTTGATTGGACTCTAGTGCTTAAGTAACTAATAAATAAGATGTCTAGTTTACTAGCTGTAAGATGTGGTAAGGATCCATTAAGACCACTACAAAGTTTTCGATTAAGAGGTTTCCCTACATTACCTAAATATTAATAAACTAATAAATTTATTGGGTTCTTCCTATGATTGATATTTTTATCACCAAATTTGTTGAATAATTCTTTTAAATAATTAGTTTATGAAACAAATATCTTATCTCTTAGTTGTTTGATTTGTAGTCTTAAGATACAAGTTCATCTCACCCATCACACTCAACTCATACTCCCTTGTAATTAAGTCAGAAAAGTTTTTACATATTTTTGTTTATACTTTCAAAAATTATATCATCAACATAAACTTATATAAGAAACAAAAGATCATCTATAGGTTTTACGAATTGTGGTGTATCCACTTTTTCTTTCCTACAACCACTATCAAGCATATACTTACTCAATCCATGATACCATGCAAGATGACCTTACATTATGCTATATAGTACTTTCATAAGATTATATACATAATCACAATAAGCATGGAACTCAAAACTTGGGGTTATTCTACGTACACATCTTTATATTTTACCACATTTTGAAATGCACTTTTACATCAGTTTGAAATAATTTAGAATTATTGTTCCATGAACATGCTAAGTGAAGTCTAATGACTTTAAATCTTACAATTGACATAAATGCATCTTTAAAATATATACCTTCAACTTGGTTATATCCATTAGCAACAACTCTAGCTTTTTTTCTATTGATCACTTCATTTTCATCGACGTTATTTTTTAAATACCCATTTGTTTCCAATCACTTGTTGATCATATACTTCAAAAAAAAAATTGATTCACCCTAAATTAAACTATTAGAAAAAATACTAAATATTTATGATTTGACTGATGAAACAAACGGGTTACCTAAAACACTTTACTTAGAGATATGTGTTATTGTTTTTAATATATGCTTAATAAGCCAAGCTGTATTAATGACTTATGAATTAAATTCCAAAAATTTAATTTTTAGTTTATAATTATACATAAGATGTAAAATTATGGCATAGTGATTAAAGGTGTGCCAAAGATGAGATCTTTAATAATGTCATGATTTCATAAGTAATTTGAGAATTCTTGTATAATTTGCTTCCATGCTCCTTTAACCATTGAAAGTAGAAATGTAGTAAAACTTTTAAATACATTAGCTTGATGGTTTGGCGAATATTAATTGAAGATGCAAAAATAACAATTAATGGGGAAGTGAATGCCATATTCTTATAAACATTATGTTGTGCAAATATTTAAATCAAAAGTATTAAAGAATACGAATAATCCATGTTATTTGCTATGAGTTCATGTTATATGGAAATTTATTTACATACTTACATGTATATTTAGCTCAATATTATTCCATAAACATTACATGGTATCAAGATTAAGCATGTCGTGTTTTAAATTTGAAGCATAAGAGCTATGGCATGATGTGGACATTGATTCACAACAATGTTTAGTTGATTAAACAATTACTAAAGGTTTTATTATGCTCAGTTGGATTTAGACTAAGCAATGAACAGTATGTTTACACTTGAAAATCATAGCCAATCCCTAAGGATCCTTACAGTGAAGTTTTTCCCTTGCTCAGATATTCTAGGAAGCATTTGACATGTCTCTATTAAGTGATATGTGAAAAAACTTTATGCCCTTATGTGAAAGTAAATGGATTCTAAGTTTAACATAAACCTCAACTTCTTGATCCAAATCTTGGAAGTGGTTAGTTTGGATCCATGAAAGATGGCTACATTGGTTAGAGTCATTGTTAGTTGGTGCCAAGGTTTGGAGTTTTTCAAGTAGAACACAAAGATATGGATGGAATTTTATTAACATATATTGTTATTATCATATGGTTGATCCTTAGTTGGAGTTATAAAAGAATTAAGGCTTTTATGTAGTCTTATAAGATGATGCCCCATATATGAAATGTTTAGTTAGTATAAGAAAGTTGGCACATTACTAGTTAAGAATTTTTTATAAACAAGTGGGAGATAAATCTTGGTTTGGGTTAGACCCATAAATTGGTTTATATTGAGGTTGTTTCTAATGGAAGGACCAACGATTAAACTAGTTTTATTAAGATTTGGTAAGCCTTTTATGGTTGCAAAAGATAAGGCCTTTCGATAGTGATGGGCTTGGTAAATCCCTTTGATGAAGGTTGGAGGGCTCAGGTTAAGCCTTAGAGATATGCAATGGCCCACTTACGAGTTAATTATGTTTCCAATGTTGGCCAAACCCTTAGCTTAATTCGTTTTTTTGGGTGAGATCATGAGTGATAAAGATTAGGTTCTTGGACCATGGGTTAAAATCCTAAATTATTATTTAGGCAATGTGTGTGGTGCAACTGATGCCTTTAGGAAAGGTGCAATGGCTCAAGTCAACAAAGATATTTGAGTGTTACTAGTGAAATTAATGTGAACCCATACTTATTTGTGTAATAATAACTTTAATATAGTGCTTAAATTTAAATTCATAAGATTTGGACACAAATAAAAACTCAATGGAAAGCCTAGATAGGTAACAAAATAATACAAAGCATATTAAATAATATTAGAGCATGTACTTATTATATGGTTGATTTTTAATTTGATTATAGTACACTAGGTAATTTAGTTAGGTTTTAAGGGAATACCTAAGGTAGCCATGTACTTGATTATATCCCAAATGTTTGATTAAAGGTTTGATGAAGAGTAGTTATTCAAAAAAGTTTGTTTATCATTTAAAGGAGACTATACGATATGTAGATACTTTATGGCACCCCATATGGTTGATCTAGATTTTAAAGGATGCCATATGATTCCTAGGTAATTCATTATACTCTAGATATCTAATTAATGATTTGATGAGACTTTAAGTACTTGGTTTTGTATTGAGGAAACCATAGTAGTGTCTAAATATTGATAAATAAATGTTAGAATGATGTTAAAAGGCCATGAAAATGATCTTAATTAAAATGACAATCTGAAT
Organism: Vanilla planifolia; assembly: GCA_023846275.1. Taxonomy (NCBI): domain Eukaryota; kingdom Viridiplantae; phylum Streptophyta; class Magnoliopsida; order Asparagales; family Orchidaceae; genus Vanilla; species Vanilla planifolia. Next base: position 18,969 of record JAIUJO010001122.1, read on the forward strand.
GTCATGGATCCCAAACAATGAACCTCGAACAAAAGATATGGAAGTTGGATATTAATATTCCACTAATAAGGTGCTAACCATTTTATAGGAGGAAATCCAAAACAATCGTAAAAGGTTCTAGTGTTTTCTTGAGTGTCATTCATATGTTTAGTCCCATTAGGGAAAACTTGCACAACTAGTCCAATGTGTAATAGATGGTGCACTACGAAATATGTCACAGAGGGCATTAAGTTATTAAGGACTCTTAGATGCCTACAGGGTTAGCACATGTGGTTGATATTACTAATTTTGATGTGCTAGCTCATGTGATGAGATAGCAATGCAAGGTCTTGTTATGAGTTTATTGAGTATCAAAGGAATACTACATTGTTTGTGGAACACTTTACATCTATTCAAATTAATTCTATAGATAGAGGCGCAACTAATGAGATTTTATATTTAATGTTGATTATTTCCTTAAATTATAGATTGATATATATATATAACCTTACTATTGCATGTTCGTTTTATAATATAACTCTGAGTTTTTATTGGACTCCCATGCTCACTCCTTAATATACTTTTGTAGGTCCAAGTACTTAGGAGTTATATACGTGCTTATGTTCAAGGCATTTGAGTTTTTAGATCTATTGGATGACATTTCTACTTATATTTCATTACTAAGATAACTTATGTTAATATTTACATCTATGAGTTATAGTTGTGTACATTGATGGGTATTTGATTATAGTAGGTTATTATTTATGGACTTCAATATTTTGATAATTATATTATATCTTAGGCCCAACTTTGGGTGCAAAAGTTCGTTTAGAATTGGGTATTTGTGGCTTCAATATTACGGATTATGGTTTTGGATATCTATTAGTCATATGATAAAGTTGGCACTTTGGCATGCGTGAATCACTTTTATGTTTCTTTTTTATCATATCTAAGCCATTGTATAGTGGTGGGTCACATAGCTTAGGATGAGCAAGTTCCTAGATATATTTCATAGCTAGTTGGTAAGGGGCATTGTTCACTTCTATGGCATGCTATGAGAATGATGGTGAAATTGGTGGATTATAGCTCTTAGATTTTTTGTCAAGCCATAAAGTGAATGAATCAGTTGCCATGTACATTGATAGTTACATGCATTTTTTTATACATGGTGGTTTTATTAAAATAATTTACTAAAAGCCTAAGTGTTATAGTGTAGCAAATTACCAAATAAGGTAAATTTGTGATTATACTCCAAGAAGATAACCAAGAGATATCTTTTACTCTTTTTTTGCAAGCACTAATGGTTAAGTATGTACTATAAAACAAACTTAGAAAGTGGTTGAAGTTTGACCTTTGGAAAACCTCAAGAAGAGTTATATTTTGAGCTTTAAATGAACTTCATGGTGGCATGAGTTTGATGCTTCAAAAAGCTAAGAGAAAAGATGATGCCTTATGCTTTATAAAAAGGCACTTATTGTAATTGTTTATCTACAAGCAATAGCAAAGGAATGAAAGGAAATGCTAGGAAAAATTCAAATAGATTAAGCACTGATGAAGTCTCATTGGCTAGGAAACAATCCTGAAATACTTTTATAAGTATCCTAACTTTTATCCAGTTTTTTTGTTATCTCTTGTGCCCTTCAATGTAACATTTGTCTTATTAGAGCAAGAATTTTATTTCATAACATCAAAGAGAGATACTAATTGAACAATCTATTGTGCTCATTACATTTATGGTTCATGTTCAATCCGTCATCAAATAATACTTATTTAATAAAATACCCTTTTCTTTCTAGAAAATGATAGTGCTCCACTTTTAGAATTCATCAATTATTGGATTTTAAATTTAATTTAAGATAGCTATGTTTGACAAGTTGATATAGTAGACAATAATCTTTTATGAAATTCCTCCATAAATTGATTCAAGTATTGATCTCAGTAGCAAAATTAAAATCAATTTTTATGACATAGTTGTGTCTTAACACCTTTAGATTATCTTACGATACACCTACTAAATACTAGTAAGGCGATGTGAGTGAAATTGATTATTATCTCTGGAGGAACTAATGAAGTTTGCACTTCTCACATAAAATGTCCTTACCCATGATAATGAATTGTCTTCACAAAAAGTCTGTGTATATTTTCAAAATGATAAATTCAACTATTAATAATGTCAAAGATGATATGGAGTCATGCCTATAAAAGGGAGAGTAAATTGTAATATTCTAAAAACCTTGTTGTAATAATAATTATATGGCAACATTTTGGGCTCAACATTTTTGTGTACATTTGAAGATTACTTTTAGCAAAAATGAAGATTAATTTTAAAACTTTCACATGAATTACATCCCATGAGAAAAATATGAAAGAAAATTCACACAAGTCTTATGACTTGACTTCCAGTAAAGAAAACCTAATGTAGTGTTCTTCCATACATAACATAAGGTTTCACATAGGGACATACAAGTCTTACTCAGACTGGTTCCAAGCCAAAATTTATTAATCTATTTCTCATTAGTCTCTGATATAATTTTAGTTGTAGGAGTCAATTATAGTTAACACTTGTTTATTGTATATTTCTATCTTTTTTTGTTAATTTGTCAAGTTATTTGCATTTCTACTTTAGTTTAAGTATTTTGAATATCAATACATATATTTTTAGATATTTTCAACTTTAAATTTTAGTACAAAAAATCCCTTTGATAGTCTTATTGTTCTTCTTGATGCAAAGTTTGGCTAAAAATGATGTCAAAAGGCTTAAAAATTAGTATTGTACTATTTTCTTAATCATCTACTGCCATCAGTAGCTGTTCATGCCATCCATATTGACCCAAGTGGCATGCCCAACCCACACCAACCCTTTCACTGTGTTCACATGCTCAACCACTATCAATTCATCATGCCATGCTGACTCATGAATATGTGCTATGATGATCCTTGAATGTGCTTAACCTAATATCACGGATCAACCTGCTTTGATTTGATTCGATCCATGTTGAGCGAAAAAAGTAGACCAAAGACTCACATGACACTCCATCCACACCACATCGATTATTTCATTTGTCACCTTAGTGCTCACTAGACCATCACTTCAAATGTATGGGCTTATTTGGGAATTATGTATATTAATTAATTTTACAACTTTTCATGGTAAATGTTTTTGGCAGACTTTAAATTTTTTCTTTTATGATCTGTGTAGACATTAAGACTTCTAAAATGTCATTTAGAATTCCAAAATATGACACTTAGAATTTGTGCATTTCCTCTCATATTCTTATTTTAGCAATTTTTTGTCCCTTAAGATCTTTATAAATAGGGATGCTCACCATGTTATATAAAAATATAATTTTGAATGAAATAATAAAATTCTACCACCAAGCTTTTTTGACAAGAGCATATTGTGTGTGATCAATCGAATGATGAGATTTTTTTAGGTGAACAAGGAAGGCAAGAAAGAGGCTTAGAAGTTGGGATCTTGATCAATCATCCAAAATCTAAAAAGAAAATGAAATCATTAGGGAAGCTCTAAATACTTTATTTTGACTTTTAAGAAATTTACTTTTCACGTAGAAGTTTCTAATTTGTACTTGTGACCATATGATTTCTTCATTTGTACTCTGAGAATTCAATTTCTATGTGTACTTTGTCATTTTACCACCAACATGAGTACTTTAGATGGGGGTTATTAAAACCACTTTTACTTTCGGTTGAGAACCCATTTGTTAAAATTAGTGCAATTCCACAACTGTTTAAAAAGTTTTTGCTTGATGACCTTGACTTTCCAATTTTAAACATAAAGCACGTTAGATAGAGATTTGTAATGATATGTTAGTTAAAACTTAGCATTTCTCAATTATCTATATTATAAAATATGTTTTACCATATCATCCTATAAAAATTTGGTTTTTGATGTTTGTTAGTTTTTTTTGAGAACTTGTATGATTTTTAAATTATCATTAAATAGTCACACTTTTAATTTTTTTCCTATACAAATATATATATTAAACAAAAAGATTATTTTTCAACTTTGAAGCTACAATATTTTTTTATTTATAATGTCTCTTATTATTACATTTTGAGATTCATTTTCTTTTCTTTTTCTTTATTATCATAAATTAAGAAATGTTTTTCTAACCCCAAAATGTTTTGCCACTATGCTTGGAAAATAATATGGAATATTTGATTCTTGAGTAGCACAACTACCTAAGAACAAAGTAATATAATATCCAAATTCTAAAACTAAATATTTGATACAAGTAAGCACAACCCTAAAAACATGCATAGACTAATTTAAAAAATATAGAGATAATAGATAAGGTGAAACTCATAGATTAAATAAGCTTATGATAAGTGACTTCAAGGTTCTAGAAATATCCACTAAAAACAAACCTAGCAAACAAAAACATTAACCTCGATGTCAAGCTACTACACGCACTTATGACAAAAGACGTGATAGAGATGATAATTATTAGGTTGTCTTGATTAAAATAAAAGATCCTACAACTAATGGTAGTTTAGGTGATATATCATATCAAGGTTAGGAAAAGAGAATCTAAACTACCAATTTGAAAAAAATTAGACTCGCATCATAGGTTCAATTATTTGTTCACATATTAGAAATGGAATGTTTTGACCAAGATTGAGCTTTTCCTTAATCATGGAAAGAACCAAAGATTTTCCTACAAGTAAAATATATACCAACCTCTTATTAAGGTGAATTGTTTGATAAATTATAATGTTTATCCCATGTGTCTAAGAATGTTGATGGATACATTGCTTAATTTGAGGATTATATGGTTATACTGGGTTTACGATAGCCGAATTAAGTAGTATTGTCTTGATTTTGAGTTGGGCTCAGAGATTTTACTCAAGTTGAGTTATATTTGAGAAATACTTCTAGTTTAGAAAAGTCATATAAAGAGGCCCAAGATGTAAAAAGACTTACAAGATCAATTGACTCTAAGAGTGAAATTCCTTCAACCACTTCCTTCTCTAAAATATGTTCCACTACTTCCACTATTCAAATTACTTATACTTCACAAGCAACCCATGCCCGTCCACACCAACCAACAACATATTGAATTCAACCTTGAACAAACCACCTATGAGTTATGGAGTTGAATTTTATCGTTGTCATGGAAGGGAATCTAATAGCCTAATACCCTAAGAGAGCCTGACATGTAAACATAGAAGTAGTATAAGAAAGCATTGAAGTAGAGGAAAAGGAGCTCATATTACTAGTTGAAGAGGATGAAGAAGAAATACAATCATTAGGTAAAAAGCATTACCATAGTGAACAACCTATAGATGTTTTGAGATGCATTATGATTATGTCAAGATAATCTAAAATTTAATAATGAACAAATACCTTTACTGCCATCATTAAAATTAAAGATCAACATTATGAGATATTTATAAATAATGGTAGTTATATTAATTTCTTAGCATATACTACTATGAAAAAGATGGGTTTAACACTCAAGGATTATCCCTATGCATACACCATATCTTACATTGATAAAACCTACATTACAAACAACAAGTGTGTTCTATTTCTTTAACATTTTGCCAATATGCTGACATACTATGATGTGATGTTATCATAATGCATGTTGGTAGCCTTATATTAGGAAGACCTTGCTAATATGTGTACTTTTGTACATTAATGAAAGAAGGTTACACTAGATCATTCACCTCTCATGAAAGTAATTCTAACCTAAGTTTTCCAAAAAAATGTTTAAGGAAATGGAAAATTACTATTGTCATTTCATTAGTTGAAATTGAGAGAGATATAGTTAATGGCGATGTTGTGGTTTGTAACAAATATAGAAGCTCTTATTAGTATACTCACACCATCACTATAGTTTAACCCTTGTTAAAAGAAATTTTGGATGTTCTTCTCTATGACTTACCAGACAAAGTCCTACATTTAAGAGATGTAAATCCTACTATAGATCTAGTTTCTAACATCTCAATATCAAATTTTTTTATATCACTAAGTAAATCAATCATCATACATAAAACTTAAACTTATATCAACTTATTATCCCTAGAAAGACTAACAAAAATTTGTCAAATAAAATTAATGCAATCCTTTTCATAGATTAATAAGAAAACATGTTTCAACTTGTAATCATTTATTTCCTTGCATTCAATTTAGTAATCGAATAATAAGTTTGAGCCTATTGAAAGTTTTTTAAAAAATTATCCTCAATGTCCTGTTTACTTGATGACCTCATTCTATAATTTCTATACTATTAAGTTATTGAGTGTTTTTCTCATCATATATCATCATTACATAAAAATATTATTGAATAGATTTACATAAATAATAAAATATATAAAGAACTATTAGATGTTTGTTGATATCCTAAAAAAAATATTTGAAAGTGATTATGTAAAGATCTTTGTTAGCTGTGAGGCATTTCTTCAAGAAACCCTTAAGAAATTACATGCCAATGATGTTGGAATATCTTGAATTATGAAAACAATAAGGTATCAATGTGTATGATTTGATTTTACTATAAGATTATGAAATAAGCACTACCTTTAATATTAAAATTCTTTTAGCTTATAGGAACCACACCTATTACACATTGAGCCTCTTGAACCATCGTTAAGATTGTCAAGTGAAAAGATCCCACCTTTACAATTAGCATGGCTTGGTGCATTAGAGATCAAGTGGATAAACTCTTAATTGATTAAATAGTTTTAACTTAGGGTCAAGCAAAACAAAGAATTTTTGTATGTTGGTGAGTCTATCGGAATTCTCTCAATACTTTGGTTACTAAAGACTAGTTTCATTACCTAAGCTTAGGATGTTTGAGAAGATGAGAGATTTTATCCTTGCTCCACGAAATTAATCTCTTTCCCATCTTTGATGGATGATGTATGAAAAAACCCAAACAATGTGTAAATGTTCCACATGGGGCATACTATGCATATTCAGACACATAATTATGCCAAGATTGACCCTACTTCATAATAATCTTGATAATCATTATTGTTGTAGTGGTCAATTATAATTAATCCTTATTTATTATACATTTCAGTTTTCTGTTTGTTAGTTTATTAAGTTATTTGCATGTATACTTTAGTTTAAGTTATTTGAAGAATAATTGGTATCTTTTTAGATATGTTTTGCTATAAATTTAATACAAGACTTCCCTTTAGTAGCCTTATAATTGTGTTAGTAAATATTTTTGATAAGAATGACTTCAAGAAGGCAAAAAATTGAGATTTTGGTTGTTTCTATTGTTAGTCACTAACATTATCCAAACCATTAACAATCATTCACATAACCTATGCCAACACACTAAATCCACGTGAACCCTTTGAACTCATTAACCTATCTGACCTATCACAACCAATCCACATGCACATTCCTAGTAAATTAGTGCACCTGAGTTGTCAACCTATGCTCCATCTATTTAACCTATGTTGACTGAAAAAACAAACCCTGGGTGCAACACGCCACTCCTCTAACACATCACTAATCATATTGCTCGCCCCCTTGCAATTTGTCAGATTGTCGATCAAAACGTATAGTGTTAATTTGGGACTAGTTACAACAATTAATTTTATAGCATTTAAGTAAACATTTTGATAAAATTAAAAATATTTCTTTTATAATATTTTGTTACTTTTGGAATTCTGAAATACCCTTTAAAATTCTAAAATGTGTAAGTGAATAATTGTGATCTTAAGATTTCAAAGAGGAAAAGTTTACCCTCAAAGAAGTCCCCTAGTTGGATTACAAGATAGGTTTAACCTTAGTAATATACAAGTAAATGAAGATAAAGTCTAAGTAATACAAATTGCTAATTTGATAAAGTTGTATGTGAATAATTGTGATCATTAATGTGTAGACATATATTAGATAGTTCCACATGTTCCTTGATTTAGGAAGCTAAAAGAAATTTTAGTAGCCTATGACTTGGAGGATTTTCCATGAGCTTGTATTAGACTCCCATTTATCAATCTCATTTCAAAATATTAATTAAAGCAAGAATATTCATCGATTTATTCTTACCAAAGCATGTAAGATAGAATAATTGGATTATATGCATGTTAAAATGGAGGTTCATTGTTGGCATATATGTAAACTAAAAAGGTGAATTTAGAATGTCATTTGTTAATATTATTTCTGATTAATTGAAGCATGTCTATGTATAATTATGTTAAAAGCATGCTTGCTAGGAATACCTTATTGACTTGATGAGTATGCATGAAAAAAGTGTCTTTATTAGCATGGAAACATTTATTCATGTTTTTCATAAATTTTTATCTAAGGTATGATTTAAAGATGCCATGTCTTTTTGAGTAATGTGAGAATTCTAGTATGATTTATTAGCATGCTTCATTACCCATGAATAGTAGAGATTTTGCTTAAATTTAAAAAATGCAAGCTTGCTGATTCAGCTAAAGAGAATCCTTGGCACCTCAAGACCAAAACCATGTAAAAGTTAAAGGCATGTTCTTTTTGAAATTATATTGTGGAAATCATTATCAACAAGAAATTAATGGATGTAGATAATTCTTATTATTTTTAAGACTTCATTTTTTATGGAAGTTAATTTACAAGCTCATTCATTAATTTCATATGTTGTTAGAACTGAGACCTCATGTTATATGAAAATTCAATTTCATGCTCACATGCTAATTTTGCTATGTTATAATCTATATGCACTATGTGACATCTCAGTTTAAGAATGATGAATTTATGTTACCAACAAGAGTATCATGGCATATGCTTGTAATTCCAAATCCTTTTCAAGAAAAAAGTAAAATTCATTTCTTAACAAATAAAACGTTTTCCTAGCTAATGAACTTTAGAATGATACTTCTAAAGTTAGCCAAACCTATGGAATTCTCATGTCCATGTACCTCCCTACCTAAGTTATTCTTGGGAAGTTTGAGACATGGTTTGGTTAGGTCATGTGAGGCATGGTGTTAAGCCCTTAATTAAACATATATGGTTTCTAAGGTTAATATGACCCTTAAATTGTAGTTAAGAGGCATAAAACTTCTCAATTTTTGTTCTAAAAAACTTTAGTTTTGTTAAGGTAATTTTGTCTAGTACAAATTGGTTGGTAGTGTCTCAAAGAGCTGGGGTTATGGTTAAACTTTGAATAATAAATATTATTGAAATCTTATAAATTATTTCTAGTTAAGCATTAAATGCACTTTAAGTGGTGACAAAAACCTAAGTTCTGATAGCTTATGTTGCTAAGGCTATGTTACCATAGGATAATGCTAAAAACATGCTAGCTAAGACTTTAGACACCTAAATGTAAGATATGCCAAGGTTTAAGTTATGTTTAAATTTTTTTATGTAGAAGAAATTGCTAATAGAATGACTTACGAATGGACTGAGTTCAATACCACTTGGTGAGACATCAGGCATGTTGTGAATAATAACTTATGATAGTAAAGCTCTTCATACAAAGCATAGAAAAAGGTAAGAGGGTTCAAGTTAAGCATAGGGATATACAACACCTTAAGAAGGTATTCATTACTTTTATAAAATTGGATAAACCATTGGCTTCACATGGTTTATTGTGTAATAACATTAGTGACTTTAATTAGGCCCCTAAACCACTAGATGAGACTCTAAATTGTGATACAAAAGATGTTTGTAGCTCAAGAAAGGCATTTAAGATGGGTGTAGTCATTGTGCTTTGGCTACATGGCATAAGAGACCCTAACTTTGTTGTTATTTTAATAAATTTGGTACTAGACCTATGGGTACAAGCCAACATTTTTGATTCAACTAATCTAAATAGTTGATTAGGAAATGGATAAAGGTACCTTAGAAGATTATTTAAGATCTTGAGGAAACCTTATAAATTTGGTACTAGACCTATGGGTACAAGCCAACATTTTTGATTCAACTAATCTAAATAGTTGATTAGGAAATGGATAAAGGTACCTTAGAAGATTATTTAAGATCTTGAGGAAACCTTATGTTACCTTGATAATTGATAATAACCATAGATAATTTATTAGAATATTGATAGTAACCTTAATAATGTTCAAATAATGATACATAATGATTGGTATGATGTTATTAGGTTTTGAATATGATTCTTATTTAGAAAACAAATGTATGTGTTGGACCTTAGATCTTAGGCACTTTCTAACAAGACTAGTAAGTTAGATACTTGTAATCCCTTAGCATGAAGGTAACCACATCACATTGTTTTGTAACCCTACATGATGATTGATAGGTCTTGCGCTAAACAATTATAGGTATGGATAAGTGCCATTTCTATATTAAGTCTTAAAAAGGAATAGTTTTACTTTTAATGTCTTGGGAAAAGGTTGATGTGTTGGGATATGTGTTGAGGAATATGTGCATATTGAAGACTCCCAATACTTTGAGAGGTTAGCCTATGTGAAAGGCCTTATTGTTGTTTTCTTCTTATGGTAAGAGCACTAAGTTGATGTCGAACACAATGATCCATTTATTTGATTCATAAACTCTTATATCAACATAAGGGAGTAGGTAAAAAACTCACTTACTATGGTTCTATGTCTAACAAAGACTACACATTGCTCTTAATGATTTATGTATATAACTCTTTATTACTGCACGTCATAGAATAACTAATGGTTTTTTTAATTAGTTTCCTAATTCACTTCCCTTTATATATTTTGTATTTTTAGGTAGTTTGGAGTTGTTATGGAGCTATATTTAAGATTATTATAGCCAGTACACTTGTTGGATGAATTTTTTTCTTTCTTTTATTATTTATAGTAGTTGAGTTATTACTTCCATTAATGATAATAAGTTCTATGTGTTGGTGGAAATATATTATAATAAACTATTATTTGTGTTTTTTAGTATTTAAACGTATATGACAATTTTAGTTTGACTTATATCATCATATCGATTAAGCATTTAACATTTATGATTTTTATGTTCTAGATAATAGTTTCAAATGTGACTGAAATTTATTTACAATAATTTGTAGTATTTATGATTTCAATTGCAAGAATAGCAATGGATAGTTGAATTTTCTTGCACTTGGGGGTGGTAAAAAATAATTGGCTAAAAATCAAGTTTAATAAATTTTTTATGAGAAAATAAGAGCTTAACTAATTTGAAAATGAAGGAGAAAATGGAGTTTGTAGATAGAAGAATGTAGTGAATAAAAGAGAATGAATATCATATACTAATGACCTGAAACACTTGACATTTTTCTTTAGCATTTACCAATTTTTTTGAAATATTAAACAATCAATTATGTCATAACATCTCCTATTTATAGAAATTCTCACATGGCTAAAAGTAGTTACAAAATAAATAAAATTTATCCATTACTAATTTATTTAAAGTGAGGATGACATATGGTGTTTTATTTATAAACTTAGGTAGTTTTGATTAATAATTCTAATAGCTCACAAATAACATTTACAATAGCCATTATGTAAGGAGCGATATGATTTGAAGGATTTTTGACTATTCGACCATGAAAATTGTGCAATTGGATGGCTAACGTTTTGGTGGTACTATCTGGAAAATAAGGTTTCACCAAGATCATTACATCTTAATCATGATCAAATAACTAGACCGTGAAATTAAGCATGGATTAATTTCAAAACATGTGATAATGAAATTACATGATCAAATAGCTAATGAATTAGCATATTTAAAGACACAGAGTAGCTGATGACTATCCAATCACAAACTTGCACATTTGGCTAGTTGAAATAACTCCCACATTTGAAAGCCAGTTGCATGAATAAAGGAGGCGAGTTTAGTCCCACATCACACATATGAACTAAGAATAATTAGTTTTAATGCTCTATCTACACCTCAGAGTTATCCAATTATTGGGGATGGATTCCTTATTCACTTCAAAGTTAGTTAGCTAATTTTAGACTTGATTACATAGAGAATTGGGTTTTGTATAGTATTTGTTGTTATTGTATTTTGGAAGATTAAAATCTGTTTTTTTATTGAATTTTTTAATAATTAATTATTAATTTTAAATATTATTTTTGTAACATGTTATTAAATAAATATTTTCAAAGATATGATCAACAACAAAATGATTCGTTATATGATCAAGATGACATGATCAATGTTTCTTAATCGAAATATTTTCTTTGAGATGTTTAATTTATATAAAATTAATTTTTTTATCTCGCAGGAATATTTTCAATCAAAATTAATATTCTTATAAAAATAAAACTAAAATACCTCAAATTAGACTCAAAATAAATCTTTTAATGGTCTCTTATTCCAACCAAGATAGTCTTCATTAGATTTGACCTTTTCTCTTCTTCTTTGAATTCACCCTTGAGCTTTAGTATCAATAAACAAAAATTTAAATATTAACTCAAACAAATTTAATAGAAACACTTAAGGTTTGTTTTTATCAAACAAAGAACAAGGATTACGGGGTCAACAACACAACATGAATCACTAATAAAAAATTGTTGATGGATTTTTTAATTCTATGCTATATAACAAAAGAATGATTTGTTGCAATTAAAAGATATATTGGTATTTAATTTAGAATTGGTTTCACAAGAATAAATCTTTTTTTGAAATCAACAACTTTTTTTTACTGACCTCGCTCTAATGTATTTGCTAACTAGTTATTGGAAATGAGTTTTTTCCTTCGACTAATGAAGAGGGAACAACCCAAATAGGTTGTGGTGAGTTTAGTTTCTTTGAAAGATGAGCCCTTTTTTATTCTCCTAGAATATTATAGGATTTTTTGTTACCACTAATAAATTTTATTTTGTGATGTTTAATGTGCAAGTTTGATATTTTTTGAAAGTCTACAAGAATGTTGTAAATACTAAAAAATTTTTTTCATTCTCTAGTGAATGAAAATTTTCAAAAGTAAGAGTGTGATTGGATTAGCTTCCTTGAGCTCCAAGTGACTTTAAAATAACCATTTGGTTAGCTATTGGTGACATTTGGAAGTCTAGGTGGTACATAGAACACTGATGATGACAATAACAAAATTATCGATAAAGTTGAATATCGTGAGAACCTTATTTTCAAATCCCCATGATTTATGATCAAAACCATTCTTACAATCAACTTTAACAAAGCATTAGTCTCTTCTTGCTCTTCTATTTAATGTTGTAATCACTTCCTAGGGAGATAAGTAGAGTGAGAAGTTTTGAAATTATAATTGCGAACTACTAAAAGATAAATTTTTTAATAAACCTGTAAAAAATAATGTCCTAAGATAGTTAAAAGCTTTCAAGTTCTCATTTTTAGTAATTAGAAGAAGGTTTGTGTTAGAGATTTTCTTAAAACTTAGATTGTAGTTATATTCCAAAAGTGTGTGAAAACTTTATCGTTAAATTTATCTAATCAAATTGTGTTATGGTGGTCCATCTAAAATAGATGTGTTTAATTTCCACCATGGAGATTTACTTCATTAATAGATTATCATCTTAACCTTTTTCTAAATAAAGGATGCAGCTAAGCATAGTATCATTCTCAATTGGTTTAAAAGCCTCCACAATTTATGAAATTGCTAAATTGTGGCTTTAACAATTTTATCTTTTTGTTGTACCCAAATACCATTAGATCCCTATGTGTTTGTAATTATTCATTTAGAACATTTTTCTTTTACTAGGGCATGAAAGAATTTTGTGATTGTTTTCCCCTTATTTTAGTCATTTAAAGCTAGCCTTTGGATTCTCATATTTTCCCCTTTTACAACAATAATATGGAGGATCTCATGAATCTTTCTTAGCTTCATCCTTACTTCTTTATTTTAACTAGATTCAAATTGAATTTCTTTAAATTTAACTTAATTATTAGGCAGCTTAGTTGTATAAAATATATTTTAAAATATTTTTTTGTTCCATTCTAGAGACAATAGCTTTGCTATTTTAACATAAAATTAAGAGCTTATGTTTAATAACAATTGGTAATGTCCAACTACTTACAAGTATTCATGGAATGGATGGCACTTCCACCACATGCTCTAAAATTGAATACTTTTGGCTTTGAGAGAGAATTCTTAGGCAAATGTCGAAGCCATGGACAAACATGCTGAATTATAACAATAGCATATTGATCAATCTAATCTTGATTAACCAACACACTATCAGCAATTTTCTAGAACCATCTTCTTTTCCTTTTTTTAAGCCATCAAAAAAGATTTAAAGAAAATGAAAGTAAAATGTGGCTACATATATCAATGAATTCTTGAAAGTCTTGAATTGCATTCAATTTGGGAATGGTATTCCTCTTATACTACTTTAATGTATCTACCACATTAAAATCTCTTCCAATTATAATGACAAGTTGGAGCTCTCAAACATATGGATAAGATTGGGTCGAGGAGATCTTTTGTCAATATTTCATCCCTTATCACAAATGAATATGCAATAAAAACAATTGGCTCAATGTTGATGTTTTACCAAATGTTAACTACACTTCATCAAGTATGTCCTTGCCAGAAAAATCTTTCTTTGAAATGATCCATTTTTATTTGACTTTTTACCTTCACAATCTTAATGTAGAAACTTTCTGACAAGTTAAACCATTTTTCTTTGTGTTACATATGTTACAGTAGTCAATTTAATAGAGTTCTCTATTTAATAAGATTATTTTGCTAACAAATTGAACCTTTCTTTACCACTTTTGTTATGTTCCATATAATGATATTAGTCATTTTTTATTACATAATCATCAATTAAGATAATTCATGTGCCTTTTTTATTTCCTTTGTGATTGCTTGGCTTTTCTTGAACCATACTCTATTCTTTATTTGTATTACTCAGGGTGAGCGTGAAGCCTTCATCATTGTACTACAAATAGCTTTAGCTTATCAATCTTTCTTGAAGTTATTCACTAAAATTATTTGGTGTTTGAAGATCATACCAATGGTGAGCTTTGTTCTATGATGTCTTGTAATCTAAAACTGAAACCTCTTGGTTGCATACTATGTGAAGTTTCTTAGTATTATGAAATCATAATAGTTCTAATTAATAATTTTATTTTGTCCCATTGATTTTATTGAACCCTATTTGATGTACTAAGGACGTCATCAACCTATACCACTCTTATTGCTATTTTCTTCCAATTTTTGGAAGGAGATAGATAATGGACTGGAGAATTGATTGCATTATTTTTTGACACACATTTTTGTGTTTTTTCATTTCAATATGATTTCCTTTCACCCTATAATTATACATTGTCATCAATCATATCATTAGGAGGATTTAGTTTAGTCAAACTAATGGGAATGCCCTAGTTATCTAACATTGGTGATGGGTTTGTTTTGTTTTTTTTTACTAACAATGAAGCATGTAATAGCCCTACTTATAACCTTAAGAATAAGTAGGAAGACTATCATCTTGAATTTTTTATTAAAGTCCATTATTGTAGTCTCATTTTGAAGTTCCATATTTTAGTGCAATAATCCTTTGCTAATTCCCATCCATGTGGACCAATACAATATTTGCATAAGTTGTGTTGATTGTTGTTAGAACTACTTTGTAGGATTTTCAATGGATTGGAGGATGTTCCATTAAAACCTAAATCAATGCTAGTGATGGTTTCAACTTTAGATGGAAGTGAGTGTGCCATTTGAACATTATAATTTTGAGACACATTATGTTCTATGTTCTCTAAAACAAATAGTAAAAGTAGTCATCCTTTTTGGTGAAACAATTAAGGATGTCTTTGTGGATTAAATATTACTCATGAATTTTAATTTCTTCTTGGATTAACTTTTGTATGTTACTTTTCCTTTAATAGAGATGGTCTTGAACATAGAAATTCTTTGAGAGACTTGATGGGTAGTGAGCATGCCAAAGGAGAGTCCATTGTTGACCAACCTTCTTATGCTATGACAACCAATGAATAGCTTGAGTCCTTATATGAACATTTGATAGTAGCTTGTAACCAATAAAGGCCATGGGTACTAGTAGCTATGACTAATTTAACAATTGTTGATTATTTGTTATTCCCATGTCCCATGAGTTTGTTGGATGTTGTAGGTGGCAAACTGAGTAAAATGTTGTACTTGTAGTGTTGCTTTTAGAAGAGGAGATAGATAATTTATGGTTTGGATAAGGACATATAATGTTTTGGAATACCTTGAATAGTCCATATATTTTGCGATGACTTTGTGGTTTTCTTTTAGTGATTACATTGCACAAAAGTAAGCCAGGCTCAAAGTAGAACAGAGCTGACATAAATTAGTCATTAGTCATGGTTTTGATTTTAGTTACATCTTTTATATCTTGATTCATATATGGTATTTACATATGTGTTAAACTAGTGACAACAAAGCATTACCATTGTGATCTTTTCATGGTGCGGTTTTAGAGCTTCCCATAAGAGGCATTTATTGGTGATCCATTTCACAAAATATGAAGATTTGGCTGAATATACCAGTTTAATGGAGTATGTAGAGCTTATGGTAGATGCACAGCATGAAATTGGGAAAAGGAGGGAAGGATTATGACTATTCTAAAAAAGAATGGTGTATTAGATTTCATGGTAAGAAAAATGGGTA
The DNA here is from genome assembly GCA_023846275.1 of Vanilla planifolia. Taxonomy (NCBI): domain Eukaryota; kingdom Viridiplantae; phylum Streptophyta; class Magnoliopsida; order Asparagales; family Orchidaceae; genus Vanilla; species Vanilla planifolia. Next base: position 35,456 of record JAIUJO010001122.1, read on the forward strand.
AGGAAAGCTATCTATATCAACAAATTTGAACTAATTCTATCCTAGGTTATTTGCAAGTGTCATAGAGACTGTCCTAAGCATCAGCTTTAGAGATATAAAAATCAATGACATTAGGTTGGCATACTTGAAAAGTAAATCAAAATGCTAATTACAACTATATGAGGCTTGGACAAAGAAGGTAAATTGTCATAAAGGATGAGGAACATTAATGGTGTTAATCAAGATGCAACCACTCATGGAGTATACATCAACAGCTAAGTATTTGTAGATGGCATTGAAGTTGCTTAGGGTCAATCAACACAATGCTAATTTAACAAATTGCTTCTTTTGACTAGATTTTATGACATCTCTTAAACATGGTTTTAGTGGTGATTGGATTGTAGTGGATCCCAACAAGATACAAGCTATTACAAATTGGCAAAGATTTTCTTTCATATCAAAGATTCATAATTTCTTGTTCTTTGCAAGATATTATTACAAATTTGCCCAACAATTCCATGGTTGTTACATCACTTAGTTAGTGAACAAGAAAGGGTATCGTTTACTTACTGTCCATTTATTGTGTGTAAAGCCTTGATGAGTTAAAAAGCAAATTGAGTTCATCTTTGTTATTCTCCTTACTATAGTAAGTAAGCCTTATCATGTCATCATCAATGCATCACATGTTAGAGTAGTGGCTTCCATTTTTTAGGATGTTTGTGGCATGGATTATCCATCTAAATAGTTTTAAATAGTTTTTTTGATCAGTGGAATAATTTGATTCTTGATTTGAAGTATGATGCTATAGTCCTTACCCTTAAATTTTTGTGGTATTGCTTATTTGGGGTTCAAGTTATGTGTCTTAAATATATCCTTACTCAAAAGAAGCATAACTTTATGTAGTAACTCTAATTAGAACACATTAAAAGTTATGGTTTGGACATAAAATACTACTCAAGCAAGTGTAGTCAAATAGTTAATGCTTTTAGTAGAGGCTTGACTATTAGATCCATGTTTATGACTAGATAAAAAAGTGAGAAGCTAAGTTTTATTGTAATTAGATTCAGAGTCAGTTGGTGGTATAATTCTTAGTAGCTCAGCTAAGTCATTTAGTGCCGATCATAATTGGTTGGATGATTTGAGGTCACTTTGATAATGGAACCTGGACAAATTATTTTAGACAATGACACAAAGCTTACATCCTAGTTTTGTAATTTTTTGTATTAGGTGATGGTAAGTGCTCATAGATTTAGTATAGTTCTTCACTCTTATATTGATGGGAAATTAAGAGGATAACTTAGTTGTAAAATTTTGTTAACACATAGTATGAAATATTACTCAAACAAGTTTTGGAATTTACTGTTAGTGAAATTTGAGTATAAAAATAGCCATTATCATGGTAAAATTTGAGATCATTCATGGTTAGTATTTTAAGTTTTTATTGCTTTTGGTAGATGATAAGATTAGATAGGTTTTCTAGGCTAAAATGTGTAAAAGAAACTACTAAGAAGATTCATATGTAGAGTGGTGGTGTGTGGGTTGTGCAAGATCATCAAATGAAGAACCACATCAATAAAGATACATTGTATCATTTTTATATTAAGGACTAGATATTCATTAAGGTTAGTTGATGCAAGAACTATTCAAATTTTGAAAGGTTTTCAAAATGAAGCCAAAGTTCATTGGATGCAATCAAATTATCGAAAGGATTACATTAATAACATATATACTTTAGTTTCTAGAGGGTCTAGCCATGTTCCATGATCTGTTTTATCTATTTATTTTGACAAAATGTGTACAAGATCCTTTGTAAGATTTTTAGCATGAAGATTGTAGTTATAAGAAGAGGTCACCTATTTGGAATAGTTGATGCATATTTTATAGTTTAGTGTTAGATAGCAAAGAAGCCTAGGTATACCTTGACCATGGCCCTTTTCAATGGCTTGGTCTAATATGAGGCAACCTTGAAGGTGGAAAGTATAGTTTTTTTCAAATGTTTAGGGATTTTTTTAGATTTTGAAGTTAAAATCCTTATTAAGATTGAGAGAATATTACACCTCCCTCTTTGCTAACCCATAGACATTATTTTTCTTTCATATTATTGATAAAAAATATTTTCATTTTGATTAATTAAGTTAAAGTTCTATGAGTCATGGCTTTGATGAGAATCATTAGTGCCATGGAATAGGTTGTATGGCATGATGGGTGGAGAAACCTAAAAGAGGGAAAAATTATGAATAATGTATAACACATTTTTGCCTAATCATAATAATCAGGTACAGAGTGTGATTAGGGTGCAATTCTAAAGCACATATTCTTCATACAAGTGCAACATAATTATCTATAGTATGATCATGTCATAAGAATTAATATTAAATGCTTCACCTTCTACTGTTTTAGAAAGTTAGTATAATACAATACAACTATAAAAATCATATCATAAGTTATAGCATCACATAGAAACAAATGCGAATATGCATAATTCTAACTTGTGGACATACTAAGCTTATCACATTAGTGCACAAGTGCTCTAATGTAGAAACTAGAGTTTGGTCTAGGTAACACTGTGATTACATAAGAACAAAGTAATGGATTATACAAGTATGATAATATTAAAAGGAAAACATATGAAGTCCAAAAAGTTTTGTGTTTGGTTTGTTAAAGATGTTATAAAATGCTTGGTGATATTAGATTAGTACAATCAATTAAGAGAATTGTTGCATAAAGACTTACTGGATTATGATATGAGAAATGTTTATGTAGTGTATCTACAAAACATGTAAGACATCATACAATTATGATAAGAGGTAATCTTCATTAGAAAAATAAGATTTGGATAAAGGTATCATATGATATATGTGTGGTACTACTACAATATAAAGACATTTAATAAACTTGTTTATATAGTTAAGTTGCTTTTGTCCCTAGCCATTATAGTTAGGTGCCTTAAATCTAAAGAAAAGAAATGACTTTGATAATTTTCGCTGCACTAGGATTTAATGATTTTTATTATATTATTAGCAAGGTTTAAACCTTTCCATGGATCTTATTAATAATGATTATTGGTTTTTGAAAGCTTATATATAAGTTTCTTTACTTAATTAAATTGGAAAATACTGGCCAAGTTTTTAAGAAAAGCTGCTGATCTATGGTCGATTAGCCTACCCTATTCAAGTATTAATATGTCTCTTTATTAGGTTTTAGGAAAACCAAGTTGTTAGAATAGGAATGAAGGCCAACTATAAGAAGCTAAAGGGAAGAAGAGCAGCCAACTTTGAGCAGAAGAGAAAGAACAAAGTTAAGATTATAAAAAGGAAATGTGTACCCTTGTACAAGTTCTAAACTTAACCACAAGGTTGGATGATACTAAAGATTTTGCACCTAAATATTTATAGTTTTTAAGAAAAGAAAATGATTAATTTGATAAAGTTTCATGTGGATAGTTGTGGTCATGATTTTGATAAGTTATCAAGAAAATTAGTTGACTCATGTTGTATTATATCTATTTTTAATTAACATGATTCAATGATTAATTTATATTTTTTAACATTGGATTTTACTACATGAGTCAACTAATTTTCTTGATAACTTATCAAAATCATGTTATGACTTTAAATTGCATGTTATGACTTGTGAATATAAGCTTGTGAAGTGGTGATCTCTTTGTAGCCCATGACTTGGGAAGAATTTTTGATAAGCTTGTATCAGGCACATGTTTTTTAAAGGCATTGTCGAATTTTTTAATACCATACATATTCTTCAATATTGTCTTAGTAAAGAATGTGAGATTGAATAACATGATTACATGCTATTTAAAGTAGAGATTTCTTTATTTACACATGTAAATTCAAAATTTGAGTTGACGATATCATTTCTTTGTTAACTAAGACATCACTTTTTTTAATTGTTTTCAAAAGTATGTTTCAATGGAATTCCTTGATTATTTCATGATTATTCATGCCGAAATGTGTTTCGTTTAGCAAAAAAATGTCCTTGTAATCTTCTACCTATGAAAGAATTGATTCATGATTAGCATAACTCCTCACTTGAGGTGTTATAGTATTATTTTATAATTAAAAGAATGATATAATGAATATCTTTAAAGTTCCTATGTCTTTATATGTAGCATGACAATTCTATTATGATTTATTAGCATGCTTCTTTAAACATTTATCGTAAAACTTTATGTTAAATTTCAAACATGCATGTTTAATGATTTTGTTAAAGCAAATCCATCAACCTTAAGATTAAAGATTATGAAATTGAATTCCACATCTTTTATGAAAAGATGTGTAAATAATTGACTAAAATTATTAAAGACTATTGATAGTTATTGTTATTGTGATGGCTTGACGTTATTTTAAAACTTATTTGCAATTTCATGATTTTTTTGCTGAGTTAATAGATCTAAGGCTTCATTTTATATGGAAATTGAATTTGATCCTCAACAAATATGTTGAGGAAGTTTTTTATAACAGCTAAACCATTATCTTAATGTGCTTTAATGTGTAAGGCTATGATTGGCCTTGATTTAGCTCATACATCATGAGTCAACTTCATAGATAGTGATTTGGGGAAAGTGAGTGTCTTAAGAAAGACCTTTAGACATGGTGTAGAGGTATAAGTTGCTTACAATGCATGAGAGTTAGTAGTTGAATTCCTATCAACCTAGACATAGTTGTTGTAGCATCAAATTTGATACTACTCCTAAGGGATAAAGCTAATGATGTCAATTAATGTAGAAATTTTGTGGAAAACATAAACAACTAGTTAAACTCTAGGATGGATCATATTTGAGAAAAGACAGAGCATAAGACTAAAGGACTAAGGTACCTCATAAGGGTCATTTAGACTTTACATGAAACCTTAATGTTCCTAGATAATTGATAGTAACCCTAGAACATTTATTAAGGGTTTGGAGGAAAGCTTAGGGTGTCTAAATTAAGGGTTAGATTATTGATAAAGGGTTGATGGACTAGTAAATACTAGAGATAGTTTAGTTAAGATTGAGAAATTCTAACATCATTTATTCAACTTTGTGAAAACCATAAGCTTCTTTTGATAGTAATAAATAATTATTGGCCTGATGTTATTATGTCATGAAAATGATCCTTATTTTGATAATGAATATATTTACAAAAGTTTAGATCATGGACCCTCACATGAGAGATAGGTAGGTTAGATATTTCTACTGTCCTAGTATTGAAGTAAGCATGTCACATTATTAGTTCTAGGTATAACAAGATTGCTAGATCGAGTGGAAATGTACATAATTATGGTTAAGTGACTTTTGTATATCTAGACTCAGGAAGGAACAATAGCATATTTAGTTCTATGAGTAACAGATGATATGAAATGGTATATGGTTAAGAGTACATGTGATTTTTGATGACTCTTAGAGCTTTGAGACCATAGCCTATGTGATCAACATTACCATGTCTGATGCTACATCATATAATATGATAGGCATTCCAGACATTGCTTTCATCCTCTTTGTTCGGTAGGAGCACCTGATTATTTGTTGAACACTACACATCTAATTATTAGGATAATTGTCTTTTTGAAAAGACAAAATAGACATTAATATTCATAAAACGTAAAAGCTAGCATTAGCTTCTCACATAATTTAGTTATGTAATTTTCTTAGACATTGAAAATATTTCTTTGAAAAATAAAAATTGGCTCCTACACTATATCCTTCCATAATGTATTATATGGTGCATCATGCATGTGTTATTATTGATTATAATAGTTTAAAGAGTTAGAACACCCTCAACATAATAGAATGATCACATCATATCTATTGTAAGTTGATATATATGCTTAATGTAATTGCTTAAATTTCATCCAATGATGGTATGCTCAAAATTAAATAACATCATCTCTATATCATAACAAAATCAAATGGAAATTGACCATGTTAGAATTCATAACCCCACAAAGAGTTTCGTATGTTAATGATCTTAAAATGGTCAACGAACATTCAAGTATGATGTAGTTCATTATACTATTTCTTACATGTGAACATATGTCTTGTCATTTGATTGGGACAAACACACAATTATGGTGATAATAAAATCTTAATAATGACAACCTGATTTACTAAGAGATTGAAGTAGTAGTTAGCCAAGTCTGAAAAGTCACTTTTATGAATGGTACCAAGCAAAAATCCTAAGTTCAAAAAATGACCATCACTCGTATCTATCCAATCTGATCCATGGTCTAATTGACAAGCACATAAATGAAATGTCATGCGATAATTCATTTTGTTAACTAATTTCATGATGACATCAATGTCTTAGAAGTCAAGCTTCATGTCGATTTTACCGTCTTTTTACAATGACCAAATGTACAGTAGGTGAGTTTTTTCCATATTTATAAGGGTCTTCAATTGAAGGGAAACACTACATGCTTCTTATGTTTAGGTCTTCTTTGATTCCCTTAATTTTTTTAATAAACATCTTATTACTTTGTTTCTCATCTTGTAATGGAAAGTACATTTTATTAAGAATTTTACAAATTCAAACTTAGTTTTATGAATATTATACTGAGTTTCTAACGTAATTTTATGCTCCCTTAAATCATGTTAGTTAATATGTTAAAATAAAGTTCAATCTCTACTATAGTATAGCTGCTACTATAGCACCATTCTAATTCTTTCATAATAGTTTTCATTGTTATCTCAACGAAAATTGTATGGCAATAAGAAAACACAATAGCATAATCAAATTACCTTTTTGAGCTTGAATAATAGTTTTCATTGTAGATATTCCCTCCTTGTAGCTTCCATTGATGTTAAGCTTCACTTTGTTGGTAGTTATAAACTCAAATTTAAATCATACATTGTACTAATAATTTTCTTAAAAGAAGGGGGGATGCAACCAAGCTATACCATGAGCTGATCCTCTTTCTTAGTCAGCATTAGAGAGAAACACTTGAGTTTGTTGTACCAACAGCTAGTAACATTATTGATAGTTTGTTTCACTAATTCACTTGCTTCCTCAACTACTTTCTTATTCCTTACTTTCCAAATTTCTAGCTTATTAAAAATATAATGGTTTAAAGTACAAATATTATTAAGCTTCCAATGATTTCATGTCACTAGCTATTGAGATCATTCAAAATTTTAAGTGTCCTTACTTGGTGGGTTACCAATGCAATGGGAAGGAAATATCATAACTTCATTGCCATATGACAAATTACTAAAGCATGATCTAAAGGCTCCACACAAGGATAGTAAGGACATTTTGATATGAACCAAATATTGAGTCAATGAAATTCTTTTAGGAATGTAATAAACTTGTTTCTGATTCCACAAATTAACAAAAAGATCTAAGCATTCTAGATCATTTCAATTAATTGCAATATGAAGAGCTTTCTTCCAATGAGATTCTATGAATGTAGTATGCCGAAGATCCCTTCGTTAGTGACTGTCAAAGTGGAGAACCTTCAATTTAGATATGTATTTGCATACCTTCACACCATATTCTTTGTTTCAACCATGCATTTTTATATGTCTAAGCTAGAGCCAATACATTACCAATCATGTATTTATCTTTCATGAACTCGGCCCAATGAAATTAGTTTGTTAGTAGCTTCAAGTTAAGTTTTATAGGTAAGATAATATAATAACATTTAGTTCTTCCAATCTTAAACTATTTTTATCTATAAAAGCACACACTTTGTCCAAAGCAACCTAATAATGCTTGTGAACATTGACAGCTTCGCTTTTTGAAAACTATTCATATTATTTTAGATGATGCCTATAAACATTTTTCGTGGATGCATTATCATCAATGGAAATGTTGAAATAGAATTTAATATATGCCTCACTAAGACAAATTTATTGCCCCATCGATAATAACTTTTTGTTCCAGCTTACCATCTTCTTTATTTGTTTATCAAGAAGTTTCGATTAATATGCTTCTTTTTTCATGCTAGTAAATATGAGATATCACAACTACATTATGGTAAGGGATCCACACTTAAAGCCAATGAGCTCTCCTATCTTTCTGGTTGATGTTATGCTCTTTACTCTACTATTGTGTTGTTTACTCTTACATTTATTAATTAAAGACTTTACAAGACTTGGAACTTTCTTTCAAATTTATTTAGATAGCTTAATGATATTAGATCTCCTCTATAAAGAATTGTAATATCATTGAAATAGCTAACATGAAAAATAATTGGCAACCTTAACGTATTGCATAATGCATTACTTTATAATTTGTAAATAAACTCTTTAGTCCCAAACTAAACGATTGAATGGATAATATAAATAGTAAAGGATAGATAGGTTTTTTTTGTTTTAACTCCTTTGATGGCTAATAAAATCTATTAATAACACCATTGACCAAGATGGAGAGCCATGAGTTTCTTAAGCTATTCAAAATCAACCCATTAAGTTGAGTTGAAAAATGAAACTTTTCTAGTAGCATATATAGGATATATATTGACAAGTTATCAAATATAGTTTTTATGAATACCTTGAGAATGTAATTCCTACCTCTAACGTTCCTATTGATGGAACCCATTAACTCCCCAGTTAGAAGCATATTATCAAAGATTTTGGTCCTTCTAATAAAACTAGCATGTTCAAGAGATGTGATTCTTTGTAGCGCTATGTGAGGCCTATTTTCTAGTATTTTGCATAGTATTTTGTTGTTCAACTTGCATACACAAACTAGCCTAAACTCCTCAAAAGATCTTAGTATCTCTTTCATAGGAAACAACAATATGTTGACACTTACAATCCTCTTAAGAATTAAATCTCTAGCTATAGAGCCCTTGACAGCATTTTGGGTATCACAATTATAATTTTTTTTGGTGAAAACATGACCATTAAAGCCATCAGATAGAGGTTCAATATCATAATCAAATTAAAATAGCACTTCATTGATCACCTCCATTGTGACTTCATTCACAAGATAAATGTTGTCATCCTAAGATATTAACTAACTTGCTTAGAAACTCCTTATCCAAAGTGAAATTTTCTAAAATAGTAAAGTACATAAAATAATTATACAAGTTCGTCTTTAAGTTTTACCTATCTAGTTAATATTTGCCCATTTGGATCTTTAAAACCACTAATTTTAAGCATAGAATTTTTATTCTTAACTAAAGGATGAAAGAATTTAGTATTCTAACCTCCATCTTTAAGCCATCTTGTCTTAGCCGTTTGACATTAGAATGCTTCTATCTTAATTAGTCACTCCATAAGCTAGTCATTTTCTTTAATTAGTTCAAACCTTTCCTCCTCAAATTGTCTACTATAAATTCCTTTCTCTACTATTAAGTCAACTTAATTTCTTGAAAGATTTTATTAAACGTTTGATATAAGATGATATGAAAAAACCTATTTTACCTCCTAGATAATACAAAACTACTTAGATAAAAGTAATATATCCATATAATAGCATACCTAGGGTGGTTTCTGTTTAGAATAATAAATCCTAGAATTACCAAGCAAGTAAGAACATTTCTAAGAAGTCATGGACTTGCACTACGTTTTACATAAAGGATATCAACCAAATGAAAAGTGGTTTGAGTAATTCACACAAAAATTACTAATGTAGGAGTTGAAAAAGTAACTTACACATACAAGTTGAGTTATTAAAATATTAAATAACAAATCACATAGTCACATGCACAGATGAGAAGGTTGAAAGCAAAAGAAAATATCCCAAAAGTTAAAATAATATTGTTAACAACTTCTATGAAGATGTGATTCTTTCGTGAAGGTTGTATAATGGGCTAGGATATCATGTTTTAAGGCTCTTTCTTTCCTTCCCATGGCACCTTCAGAATCACACTTTTAGATTTTTCCCACACAACGTATTCAAACCAAATAAGCTTAGTAGCAACATTTCTTTACTTCATTCAATAATTACCTTATGTACGACATGAAAACAATCCCTATTTATAGAGACCAAAAGCACAAAAAAATAATTTGTTAACAAAAAAATATGAAAAGACTTTTGGGAAAATTAAGTGATAGATTTTGGAATTCTAAAGACATTTTAGAACTTCAAATGTCACCACAAGGTAAAAGAGAAATAATTTGAATTCTACCAAATTTGTTTCCTTGAAAAGATACAAAATTAATTAATATAAGCTACCCTAAATGGGCCTAAGAATTTCATGCACAGGCTCAATGAGCAAAAGGTTTTAGGCTGCATGATGAAAGCATCATGGGTCACAATGAATTAGCACAGAATGATGAGTCGATGTGTGTTGATGGGTCAGAGATTTTTGTGGATCAGATTTGTGTGTGTTGATGAATAGTGTAGGATAATGGGTGGTTATAGGTTGATAAGATCAACTAGTTCAAAGGGTTGACACTATTCAAGTACATCACAAAAGTTAGTTAGAGTAGTAATAATAGTGCTAGATGTTAAGTTATTATAAAAAATGTCAATAACTTTATTTAAATAATTTTTTAAAATCATTTTCTACTAAAGTTTGCATTTATAGAATTAGATGACCATAGTAAAAATGACTTGCACTAAAATTCAATGTGAAAATATACAAAAAGGTGAATGTGAATCTTAAAATTCTTAAACCAATGTGCTAATGAAAATAACAACTCAAGATAATGAAAAGTAAACTTAAATGTGTAATAAACAAGTATCAACTATAATTGTTCCATGTTATGGTAATGATAATAGAGACTAATGAGGAGTAAATGACACAATCATGAAATGGCTATGAGTCTGAATAGGAAAAGCATGCCTCCAAGTAAAAGGTTTACTTCATTTTACATCCTACAACATTAATGTATTTTTACTCTATTGTTTTTAGCATTCTATCAACCTTCTCAATTTTAATGCTATGGCCTTAATGCCAAAAATGTTTATTAGAATTATAAAATTAAAAAAAACCACTATTTAAAAAGTTGAATGCATGAACCACTATTTTGGGATGTTAATTCTTTATGTCTTGACTCATGATTTTTTGGATAATAGAGTAGAAGTTTTGAGTGATTTGACCCATTTTACATGTATGTTTTGCATTTTTTTATGGGATACATTTCCATCCAATACTTGTTTACTATACTTTTTTCATGTCTTTTTAAGACCCAACTTTCTTTTTTTATTTTCAACCCTAGTAAATATTGAACTAGAGAAAGGGAGGGTCTTTAAGCTATAAGGCTTATTTAATCCTTAAAATCCATCAAGGTAGAGTGGAAGAACCTTTATATTCATTATGGGAAGTAATGGTGCTCATGTCTCCAACAATAATCAATGGGTTTTTGAGAATAGTTACAATTAAAGTTAGATTGTTCCACAAAGTCCTCTCCAAATGAATTTTTCATCATCATATAATTTATGACATAACATGGTTCCTCTCTAAGGAACCTAGATCTTGTTGAAAGAATTCTCTAATAAATGTTCAAATCCAAATGACATAATAAGGTTGGGTAACTTTTATTCCTATGACACTAGTTTTAATAGGCCCAGTAGTGTGATATCACTCAAAATAATTAGATGCTTGAGGTGTGAGATTGTGCTCACAATCACGACCACTTTTATGTTCTAGACATGGGTATAATCCATTTATGATTTTTTGGTTTATGATTTTTAAGTACTTTTTACTTCTATGTGTCCCTTTCAAACATATTTTACATTCATAACCTCTATTTGTACATCTTTTAAATCTCATAGTTTTCGTTGAGGTAAAATCATATTGATCAAGATGTATTAGTCAAGAATTTATTTCTCTTTTGTGTAACTCATTATTTGTTTTCATTAGACTTTGAAGATCAAGAATTCTTTGATAGAATTAATTTAGTTTTTGTCTTACATAAAGCCCTTCCTAAATGCAACATCCAATTGTCAACTTGCTTAATGTTATTTTTCTTTCATCTTTTCTCAAACTATGTTTGCCCTTATTTATGTCTATGCTTTTACTTGAGCTTCATTTGAGACATCACAACTATTAGAGTTGTCATTTTGATTAGGACCGGGTAGTAGGAATTGGCCTCCTTAACATTATAACGTAGAAAGCATACAAATTTTTGTTAATGAGTACATCATATCTCACTTTGGTTTCTCTTTGATATTCAACCTCTCATTCTATTTATTTGGATTTTACTCTGATACAATGGGGTATGATATCCTTATCTTTAAAATGACCAAAAGGGTGACCTTATTTTCAACATGCTTTGTAATAATTAAGTTTATTGACATACTCATTCCTTTTATAGAGTATTTTTGGGCTACAACCTTTTTTCTTAATTTTGGTGCATTTTTGTAGTTCGTTTGCTAAATCTATTTGAACATAGACTCTAACCACTATTTGGTGGCTTTCATTTAGAGTTGTTGCAACCACCTTAAGAAGGTTTCCTATTGTTATAGCTATAGAATATATAGCCACCTTATTGAGTAATTAAATGGGTAAGGTGCTCAATTGAGACTCTTTTTAGAGCTAGGAACACCTCAATATTAAGATGAAAATTTAGATTCCACATGAAGATTATCAAATGTAACCAATACATGTTTGTTGTTTAGCAATCAAACTTTAACTTCACTATTGAACCTAAGTTTATTGAAAGCCCTATTTATGAATTCCTTGCTAAGGAATCCATATGAGAATTTCTTAATCAATGTTAGTCCAAATGAGCAAAAGGTTTCCATATTTTCTTGTCTTTAGAGATAATTTCTTGTTCCTATTTGATTATCATTATATACTCCATTTAGATTGGGGTATGATTATTAAATTTACCAAAAATATCAATGAAGGAGATGTTAAGGGAGGCTATTCCTACTTGAACTAGTAATTTGTTTGAGTAGCCAAAATGTTCAATTAAGAATCTAAATAAGTGTGAGACCATATCACTAATTTCATTCTCATTCTATTAATTGATAGAAAGCTTATGAGACCTCCATCGAGACATAGATCATGTTGCCTAACAATTGCCCAACACTCAATTCCAGTAGCACGATGCCTACCTCCTGTCACTCATTTGAATAATGCAAAAAAATGTTTCCCATAAACTCTTATATCATCTTGGCATAGTACTTAGATATACGTGAAATAAGATTTTATAACTAATGTTTATTAGACATTAGTATTATAGATTGATATATATATATATATATATATATATATATATATATATCCTTCTTTCTACATGTTTGTTTTAAAGCATAATACGAGGTATCCTTATTGTCCTCCTTGGCTCACTCCTACATTATATTATTTGAAGGTTTATAGTGTTATGAGTCATTTGAGAGCAAGACTTGGGATCATTCAAGTTTGTAAGTCTATTGGATGACAATCTTTTTTCTTTCCATTACTAATAGTTGAGTTATTATTTCTATGCATGATTATAAGTTGCACATTTTGATGGATTTTAGCATATAGCAAATTCTTATTGGTGTACTTCAACATTTGCATTTTTATGTTCACTTTAGGATTGACTTGGATTGTAATGTCATTTGAGATTTTGAGAATTATATTTTTATATCCTGGATTGTAGCTTTCAAAAGTATTTGACTTATACCATTATGTTAATATTCTAATAGGTACAGTTACATTGGTGGTGCAATAAGGGATACATAAAATTAATTGCTCTTGTGGGTGTCAAAACACTTTGCCAAAATCTTATTGAGTAAAGAATATCCACATGGGGAGTAGTGTTGTGCTTGCAGAAGCCTAATAGTAAACTCAAATTAATTAAAGGAAACTAAAGACCTTTGTTACAACACTTCATAATTTACTAATCACAATTTCTATACATTAGCAAAATAGTATGGAAAAGATTTAAATAATGAGTGAAGGTACTACCAAAAATGGTGAAATATGAAGATTAGAAATGATCAAAATGTAGTTAAGATAAAATAGATTTAGTTAGTGAAAATATCTTAGGAGATACACAATGTTGTGGCAACTAGTGCTCTTGTTCTTGCTTTTAATGATAAGTAAAAGGAAATATTAGCTTCTTTTCAATTGAAATTCTTGTTATTTATATTTCTTAATTAATTAAACCCTATTTCAAAGGTTATAATTTCTTAAAGCATTTTTTACAAAATGATCAATAAACAATTAGTAGTGTGATGATGTGTTCATGCTATTAAGATTAAACGTTCATAAATTTGTGAGAAGTGAATAAAATGAGTCATCTAATGAATTAGCTATACTACCCATGTTTTTGGTCAGGTAAATCATATGGTTGAGGTATGATATAGGAAACTATGAAGTATGATGAACAAACATCACACATTGTTAAAACAACTCCTCCGTTTTCAAAACATTATGATTTAAAATCATGATAATTGTGCAAGAATAATCCCCTTAAGATGCCCATATCTACAAGTTTTTCAAGGATTATGAACATCTTAAAAGTGGTCATCTAAGTACAATAAACTTTTGCAAAATCTTTGCAACACTTTAAGAATTTTAGGCCCTTTTTATAACTATGATTTTTTAAATGTGCATGTATGTTGGTATGTGCTTTTGTGGCATTGAGTTATGATCTTTAGGGCATATTTATTGCATATGTGTATGACGTGTAAGCCATTGTTATATGAATTATGACAATTTCCATAATACTAGGCTTGCATTAGTTGTACACATGTACAATTAGAACATTTATGTATGATTTACTATGACTCAGTTTTATCCTATCATTTTAAGGATTCTTTACAAGAATGTATGTAAAATTCCATCACATTGTATGATGAATGAATTGATTGGGTATACAGATCATTAAGTTGTCTCATACACATCTAACATGTGGTATAACAATGTATGATAATGCTAAACAAGTTTACTTAGGTGATAATAGTTGTCCTACCAATACTATGAGACCATAATGTAAAAAGAAGATCCACATGAGGTTTAATGGATTGTTTGACAGAGCCTTATAGCAACTCAAAAGAGTCAATACAAAGGAAAACATATTGCTTTGTTATAACACTTTTCAAACTTACTAAGTATAAATGCCTATACCTTATAATAATAATGTAACGAAGTTTTTAAATGTTGAGTAATGATTCTACCAACCACATTGAAATGTAAAAATTTGAATAAAATGATAAAAATTAAGATAACAAAGAATTACCTAGGGACAATATCCTAATAAATCATATAGTTGTAGCAACTAGTACTCTCGTTCTTCCTTTAAACGATAAGAAAATTGAAAAATTAGCTTATTTTCAATTCAGAGTAATGTTATTTATATTTCTTAACTTATTAAACCTTATTTGATGAGTTATAATAGCTCAAATATGTTTTTCAAGGAGATTAACTAATTGTTTTAGTGTCATGCTGAGTTCATGCTCTTATGATTATTTGTTTATAATGTAGTGATAAGTGAATGAAATGAATCATTCAATAAACTACATATAATATCCATGTATTTTTGTTATGCAAAGAAAATCATATAAGTATGATATTAGATATTGTAGAGGTTAATGCACATACATCATGCATTGTTAAAAAAACTCTTAACTTTTAAAATCATTACCATGTACAATTCTAGTAATCATGGAAGTATAATCCTCTTAATGCTAGCATATGTACAAGTTGTTTAAGCATCATACACATGAAAAAAGGTCGTCATCTATGTACAATGGAATTTTGAACAAACTTGTAACTCTCATGGATAATGATGCACTTTCTGCAACTACGATAATTGGATTATGCCAATATAATGGTATGTTACTTTTAGCTTTGAATTATTATCTATTGGATGTACTTATAGCATGTGTATGATATGTAAATCATTGTCATACAAAGTTATGATGATTTTGTCATAGTTCTAGGCCTGAGTTAAAAATACACATAGGATATTGGATCATTTATGTACTCTTCTGCTATAATTTAATTTTATCCCAAGTTATTTCACGCAAGAATGCACAACATATTATGCCTTCATATTATATGATGTATGAAATGGTTGAATACACAAAAGGAAAAGTCATCTTATCGACATCTAAAATCTATTATCATGATGTATAATAATGCTACATTTTTTTTATTTAAGTAAGAATTGTGGTAATACCATTATGATGAGGTTTTAGTACATATATTATAAATATTACTAACGATACATTGCTTATGGCATAGAGAAGGAATGCATATTGTACTTCTATGGTGAGGGACATCATTTTTTAAAATTAGAGAGCAGGTTTAAATTAAAGCTCTTTGTCTAGTTAATTTCAATTTACACAAGTTTAGTTTGAGCGTTAAGATTTGTTTAAGTATGTTGGCATCAAACTGACGTTGTTAATTTCTATTTATTCACTACTTTGGCTCATTAAAGGGAAGTTTAACATGATGGTATGATTGAGTTGAAAGAATATGATCCTTTATTCCATAAAGTAATAAGTAAAATTTTAAAATTTTAACTAATTTGAGTAGATGATGATGAGCTTTGTTTGGTTAGCCACTCCAATAGTTGAATTGACTAGCTCCATGGTTTGAAAGCTATGTCAGGTTCTTGAACAAAGCCACCAATAACTTGACTTTCAATTAAGTGTGATTTGCTCTTTTTTCCATTCATTAAGCATCTATTCTATGTTAACTACATCTTCCACAAATAATTAGTAGATAATTTGGCTAGTTGTGTTCTCATCACTCAAAAGACATGTGGTCATCATTGTCTCCAAGTTAATGATTATAAAAACTTTACTAAAAGTATGCAAATAGTTTAAAAGATATGCAACAATAATGCAAAAAATATTTGCCAAAATTTAGTATTAAAACATAGCAAAAAACTCCCTTTAAAGGAGTCCTCAACTCATCAATTCAAGCATATGGCTTGTCTCTTTTTTTGAAACATTCAAAAGAATTGTGAATTCGAACAATTACCCAAATTCTAGTGATGGTTTTGATTGTATGGGTTTTGCAAAGATGCCTAATAATGGTGCACTAGGTTGAAACAACCTAGAGTACTGCTATTGTTTACTATAATACCTTAATTGATGTGGCTCCAAATGTCAATGTTCTTGGTATAAGAATGGTGTGCTACGCCCTTTTTCAAGAATACAAAAATAGAAATGCAACATTGGACTATTAAATTGGTAAAGTGTATGCCATAATCTCAAAGTTGTTGCTTAATCCAAAGAACTTAAGCTACACAATTTTTATCAACTATGTTTTCATATTTTATTGAAAATAAAAAACACAATTTTTCTTATGTATAGCACAAGAAATGAGTGAGTCTCTTTGAAACTAAAAAGTAATAGATGCATATATCCTTTTTAACTTACTCCAAGCAAAATGAACATCAGTATTGGCAACTAAATCAAAACTTATTTCAAATCTAATATACCTTAGGTATAGAGATTTGGTTCCAACAAGATATTTAAATGTTTTCTTCATACCTTTAATGTGGGATTCGTTTAGATTGGCATAAAATCTTACACACAAGTTTAAGCTAAACACAAATCCAAGCCTATTAAATTTAAGGTAAAATATTGAGCCAAAAATCTTTTTTTGCATCTTCACTTCAATAGGCTTCTTATTCCCTTCTATTTTCTCTATCATGTATTTGTACAACTTTCCCTTTAATTTTATTTTCTAATAGTTTTTTTAGGACATAGTTCTTCAAGCTTCTCAATTAGATCAAATATCATTGGACTAATATATCAACTACAATGAGACTCATAAGACCTTGTATGAATAGTTTTCTATATAAATTAAAGTTCTCTTATTCAATACAAAAGACGACTTACTATTCATGTAGCTAGCAAAACCCATTCCCTCATCAAAAATAAGATCAAGCTTATCTAATCTTTTCCATTAGTTAAAAAAATCTTTAAGAAAACTTCACCTACATGTGAGATAATTTTTAGTTTTTTATCATATAATAGTTTATAAGGGGAAACATGAAGTAAAGGTCTTATACTCATTCAACATATTCTTAGCTTTATATATTTACTTTTTATTTCTTCTTTCTACTACATCATTCTTTTGAGGTGTTATAAATGATCAGAAAGCTTCCAATATTCTACTATGATTATAATATTCTATAAACAATTTTTTTAGATTCATCTTGTTGGTCTTTTCTGATAAGCCATTAGGATAAGTCATGTTCCGTTTGTAATCTACTAAATAAATATGTAAACTATTCAAATGCACTTTTCTTATCAATGACCAACATAAAAGTATTCGAAGGTAATAATTAATTATCACGAAATGATACTCACTTCATCCAAGATTTTTTGGAGGGATGGATTTCTAAACAATTTTAAGTGTAGAACCTACAATTTTCTTTTGGTCATCATTAGCTTTATTGATCTCATTGAGGTTTTGTGCTTTTGTTCTAAATAGAAATGCACATACATAGACTAATCATTCCAATAATGATTAGGTCAACCACTAACAATGTAATACTTTGTGATCTTTTTAAGTGTTGATGAGCTAAGATAGCATAACCTTTTGCGCTACAATTTAACATGATTCACTCATGTTCTATTGCATTCTAATCAACTTGTTTTAATAATCTTGAACTGTGATACACAAGTATTGTTATTTCCAACTTATATATTGATGTTTTTATTATTTCTACTAAAAATATATTCTTCAAAACTAATTCAAAACAAAGTCATATAATTTTTTAATGCAATGAAGATTGCATTAAAAATCTTACACTAATAGTATGTGTTTCATAGATGTGTGCATGTTACAACCTATTTTGGTTCCAATAACTTATGCTTTGGCGCTTTTTCCATTTCTAATTTGAAGACCATCATACTACTTCAACTGGATGGATATATACGAGCCACTAAACATGTTCCTTAATTGATAACTTTCAATATTCCACATACCTTTTCTAGTCCTAGATAGGAGAAAAGCATGTAAAAGTCAACCAAATGTTAAATTTGGTGATCTAAATCCTTTTTGATCTAGTTTGCCTAGCATAAATAATATTTAAACTATCTCTTCTTATCAAAATATATCTTGGAAATTTAGAGTGAATATTTTTTTAATCTTGCATTGAGATGCAAAGTGTCCATGTTTTAGAATATAGTTACATTTTTTATAGCAAAATTATGAAAAATTACATAAATTGATGACAAATTGTTGGAATAAAATGTGGCAATGAACATGACTTCTTTTTGACTCAATCAGTTAATCAGGCAGCATATTTTTGGAATCAACACAATAGCTAGCTCTACTCCAATAATTTTTACTTCAATTATGTATTTGTGTTATTATGATTTAAATGTTAAAATAGGCGTAAATAGTTTGCAAGCACTTCATTTGCCATATTTCACATAGACACTAAATATTTTTATTTATGAAAATTTTTTATGTATTTCTTCTAACAATAAATATTAGAGAAAGAGTATACCTCATTATGAATTAAAGTAGACACTATGTGACCACCTACTAACATGTGTTAGATAAGCTTTCTTTTCACTACTTTCTTTGCAGAAGTGATATTATAGTTAATCCATGCAATCTTCATATACTTCTTTTTTCTCATCTAATTTTTAAAATTTTCAACAATCACTTTATACATAAGGTAAGCCAAACAAATGTGTATAAGCATTTCGCATTCTTTGAGTTTATGTGATGGTTGTGTGTCAGACTATTAGTTGGACATTAGACACTAGAACAACTGTAGTGGTAAGTCTTGTTGTTCTTAGGATTGGAATTTCTCTTATATTTTTTGTGTTGAGCTAAGGTTCTCAATGACGTGCAAGAAGTGTATTTTTGTTATTCGGTATCTAAGTTATCTCTATCAAGTATTATGGCATTAAATATTACTTTACATACAACTTTATTATATTTCATTATATTCTAATTAGTTTTATTCATTTTACAAGTACTTACTTTTATAGCATACCTTGAGGATTCCTTATTGAGCTTTCTATTTCACCCCTACTATTACATATTTTGTTAAATAATTAGGTACTTGCCTTATAAACAAAATTAGCCAAGTAGATTAGGTGACCATAGTTGTATTGGCTTCCAATAATTCAGTTCTTAATATTTTTATTATGTAATGCATATGTTCTATTAATATAGGTGACATTATATGTGTTTGTCATCATGGACTATACTGAACATTTTTTTATCATTATACATTAATTGCATGGTTTTATTTAGCATGTTGGGCACATGGATTGTAAGTTGATACTAAGCAAGTTATTTGTTGGTACAATGTACTCATTAATACTTTCCAAAACGTTATCTCAGATGAAGGTAACAAGTTTCTAAATCAATTACGTGACTAATTGGTAAAATGATTGGGTTCATTTATTATCATAGACTATGTGCATGATGATTAGATTTGGAGATTTCTACTCCCATTTTGAACCCTAAGCATGGAGTATGGAAAATGGCTAGTTATATAAATTATTTAGAGATGGTATTAGGACCTAATTTAGATTATAAGGCATCCCCAAGAATCTTAGGTTCAAGACCACTAAAGTTAGGATAATGGGTCATAGAATTGTATTATCTAGTTTTATTTTTTTAATGATTTTGCCCATTAGCATTTCATGATGTTGGTATAGTATTTCCTCAGCAAAGGATCAAGAGGGGTCATAGAACTTTGAGATACTTTGATGGGTAGTGCTCATGTCTTGGTACACCTCAAGATACTACAACTAGTTAAGGCTGAGACACAATAGATGCAAGAAAAGCCAAAATTGGAGTAGATGTTGGAGGCCTTTATGGGTGTTTTACACCTAGCCATGAAACATGATTGGTTAGTCCATGTTCTTTACTTGTTTGATGTTGTGAGGTGCCTAGATAAGAGAAAGTTCACACTTGTAGAAAAAGTCTTGGATGGAGAGGCCACGACATGGTAGCAAGTTCAATGCCAATCTACGTTCAAAGATACCAAGAATTACATTAATCATCAGACCATGTTTGAGGCTAAATTCAGAGATGTTTACATTTCAAAGAATACCAAAGCTAAGATTTAGAGAGAGTTCACATATTAAGAAAGGTAGATGATAATGGCTTATTATGCCATTAGAGGAACATAGATTTGAGCCTTTCATGGAGGATCTTTGACCTTCTCTTGAGAAGCACATGGTAGCCAACCACTTTAATTTGTATCAGGATTTGGTAAAAGAATCCTAGACAATGGAGCACTAATGTTCTAATATTCAGAGTGGCTAACAATATACTGCGATATTTTGATTCTTTTGGCAACAAAAAGATTGTTATGCTCCACTGAAAAATGAGATAAAGAAGATTTAACCTTATCTATCAGACTACACTTTTTCTAACACAACTAGTAAGTGACTTATAAATAGAGAAAACATACGGTGCCACTAGTGTTGTAAGAGGCATGGTGGTACTTGTTATTTCATGAAGTGATTTTGTTATCTTCTTTAAATCCAGCCATAAAAACTCAACCTTTTTTTAAAGATAGAAAACAATTAAGGTCCCTGCTCAATTAAGTGATGTTTTAAGAGATTAGCTAAAGATATATGCACTCAAATGTGATCTCTTATATGGTAAGATTTTATGGAGTTACTTTTGTTGTCCTTTATGATACAAAGGATTAACATTACTTTTTTCTATGCTTGATTTGGAGGGATTGAGAGCAATAAAAAATATCTATAATTTCTACTATTTGTGAAGCTACCTTCAAATGAAAAGGTTCTAGTTGGTATTATAGTTCAAAGAGATCGAAATATTTTTTGCATGAGTGCTAGGATGAGCTTATCTAAGTCAAATCATCTAGGTTGAAATTATTTTTAAGCATGGACTAAATGACCCAAAATGGCATTATGAGACATTATTGAAAATAACTTTTCCATGATGATGCAAAACTCAATTGGCATAGCATTCTTTGTAATAAAATGATACATTCTTATTTATTTAGTATTGTAAACTTCAAATTTGGTATATAGAATTTGTTTACTGTGGCTAAGAAAAGTAGATGCTTAGCCAGGATATTGTGATTATGCATAATTACTAGAATTATTTGTCAGGATTGATAACAAAGGACAAAGTTGTGTATAGCATTGACCTAGTGCTAGAAGTAACCCTATTGCTAAAGAATATTATGGGATCGCCTTAACAGAATAACAAAGGTTCAATTGTAGAACTTAACATTTGAATGGTTTATTTGAGCAAATGCTTCTCCTTGGGGTAGTTCTTGTTAAAAAGAGAGATCTTAGTATACATATATGTGTGAATTACCAAGATCTTAAAAGGTGGTAAAGTAGAATTGATATCCTTTTCTAAGATTAATGAAAACTTAGATCAGTTTCGATTGTTAGAACCTTCTTCAAGATAAATCTTTGATTAAGATACTATTAAATATAAATTTAGGAGGAGGATATGCCCAAAGAAAATCACGTATATGATACAAACATTATGAGTTCATAACCATAATATTGTTGAATCTCAAGAACATCATTTAGTGTTTATTGATTACATTTTGAGTATTCTTGAAGTAGAACATTACATATACAACATCTTTAGACTATTAGGTGTTGCTTATGAGCAAGTAGCTATATGCAAAACATTCTAAGTACTCCTTTGTGTTGAATCTACTAGCACTCCTAGGTCATGTTGCCATGCCATGAGAGTTTCAAAAGAAACCAGCCAGGTTCATGCTATTATTGAGTGAAAAAGAAGGGTTATGTTGAAAATGATCCAGTTTTTATTTGGAGTTTTACAATGCCATAACAAGTTTCTATCTTACTTCTTAAAGTTAAAAGCACAATTGACTCACCTGACATAGTTGGTGCAGCTTTCTCTCAGTGAGATCGATGTCGAGAATGGTTCTATGAGCTTAAAGATAAGTAGCATAGGCCTTTCAAAGTTTTGACTAATACATCACATATTTTTTTAGCTGTACTTCATAGGTAGAAATATTTGGAGTAGCCGACAACTTTGATTAGTTATGTGAGCACGAA
Organism: Vanilla planifolia; assembly: GCA_023846275.1. NCBI lineage: Eukaryota > Viridiplantae > Streptophyta > Magnoliopsida > Asparagales > Orchidaceae > Vanilla > Vanilla planifolia. The sequence goes on from JAIUJO010001122.1 coordinate 58,276, forward strand.
CTCAATTACCCAATGCATGACCTATAGTTCATAGTTTTAGTGTTTAACTGCAACATTTAGAAACATTACTTGTATCAGGTGTAACTTAAGCATCATATTGATGATAAATTCCTCAAGTTGATTTTCGTATATAGGGAGCTTGCTTTATCACAATGACATTAGTTGGATCTCACTAATTATTTTTTTCTTAAACATGAACTACTTCAAAGGAAAAGAAAATGCTATGATAGGACCTTTGAGCAAAGGTGTAGCTCTTTGGTTTATGAATGATGAACTAATTAAGGAAAGAGTTTGTGATGGATTTTTGTTGAGTTCAGTCTCAGTAGGTAGCATAGTCATTAACAACATTATCTAGTACTCTTCACATTCATGTTAATTGGATGGATTTGTTATGGAGAACACCATATACTATATAGAGAGATTTCCATTCTTTAGTGTTGTTATTATAAGAATTTTGCATTGAGGTACAATATTTTGGACTTAACAACATGGAAGTTGTATTTCATAACACTAGTAGTTTAGAGAGACTGTTAAGTAAGGCACTTGATAATAGGTTAGTTATTCATGTATGTGAGAAAAAGATGTTAAATGACCATAACACCAACATTTGTAGAGAGTTCTAGGGAAGGATGTAGTCTAATATATTTAAGAAAGAAAGATATATAAATGAGTAAATAAAAACATTAAAAGCCTAGTGGTTTTCTTTATAATTTGAGAATAAATGAAAGTAAACGGGATGACATCACAATTGGCTTTGTATAGTGTTTTCGAAGGACTAGAAAGGATTTGATGTGAATTTGGTGAGTATTAATTGATAAAACAAATGATCTGAATGTCAAGTTTCTAGGAAGAGGGATTCAACTAGTAGAATGGGAGAGCTATATCTATAATAGATTAGTAGACTACATAGATTTTCTACAATGATAATTTTTGACAGACACATGAAATTTGCCACATAAATCAAAAATGATTTGCATCAAACTTTGGGAATAACTCTCTAGTTTAGTAAAACATGTTCTCCTTAGATGAATGATTAGTTTGAGAGGATGATCTAGAATATAGAGGACCTTTTAATGCTATGTAGTGGTACCAACAACTACCATTAATTCAATTTGTTTACCATAATAACTATGAATTGGTAATCAACATGGAACCATATGAAGCATTGTATAAATGGCATTGAATGTCACATTTTCATTTGGGAAGGGTGATCAAAGAAGGGTGTTATTAAGGAGACTACTAAGGAGAGTCTATGACTACACAACAATTGTGTGTAGTTTAGTATTGTCAAAAGAAATACTTTGATCGAAAGAACAAACTAGTTAGATTTGTTAATAGAGATTAGGTATACCTTAATTTAGTTTAATGTGTAAATTGTTTTATTTTGGAAATGCTTCAAAGTTTAAAAAATGGTACATTGGATTGTACAAAATTCGAAAGAGGACTAGTCAACAACAAATTAGCTTCAATTGCTAGAATTATTGTGTAACGATTAATGAATTCTTTCATGTATTTAATTTGAAGATCTATAACCCAAACCTAATGTTTATTAATCAATAAGTACCAAAGCTTCTTCAATTGTCACATCTTGACTTTTCTTAGGAGTGTCTGGTATGCATTTTAGAGCATTATACTAGATAGCTAAGGAATATAAGGTTACTTATGTTAGAATGCAATGGAAGAATCTAGGGGAATGAGTGACTACTTGGGAGTTACATAGTGAGTACATTACAATTAGATAGAGATATTAATTAAATTTTTTGATGTTGTCCTAATTAGGGTGATTGTTTCATCCCTTATTAGGTATTTCTTAGATTTTTGTGATGTATTTTCTCAATTGACCCAAGGTATGCCCTTTCCTTGTAATTATCTATTCAAAATTAGAAAGTTTGGTTGGTTACTACAAAGTTGAAAAAATTTTTTAGTTTGTAGTACTTGATGTATCAATAAGCAAATTATAAAATTTGAATTAAAATTTTCAACTCTCAATGGTCAGGATGTATCAATAAGCAAAGTATAAAATTAGCATTAGATCATTCATATGTTTAGCCAACAAATGTATGCCATTTCCCTTTAATGAATAACAAAAAGATTAGAGACCCAATCAAGGATTTAAGACTTCAATCATTCAAGATACATCTTAATTGAAGTCCCTAGATGACTTATCTATCATAGTTGTGTTGAACTAGTTATATAAATGATCAAGAAGTGTCATTTGATTTCCTAGAAGAAACTTAGCAAGGATTTTAACAACCATAAATAAGATGTTGAGGATGAAATTTAGCCAATAAGAGTAAGTAGGACAGACAACCTTGAAAAAGAAAAAGAACAACTTTGTTAGTGAAGTCTATTACTCAAATTAGATGCAACAAACCTTAAGCTATGGAGGAAAATTTAGCATCACATTTAAGAGCATCACATTTTAAGATTAAAAATTGAGCACTTTTCTATGAACACATGCTTTAATTCTTTAGATTTTCCAAAGGAAATTGAGATTAGACACATGAATAGAACCTTATTAGCTAAAGGATGATATTAATTTTATTTTCTATAACTTCATAATTGTTTGAAGTAAAAATCAATACTTGATAAAATATATCACTGAGTCCATCAGGACTGAATGATTTACTCATGCTACGTATGGAAACAAAATTGAGATCCATCTTATATTCTATAACTTGTTCTTGATGTAATTTGTGCTCAAGTAACACACAAGAGGATGGTGAATTATTGTTTTTTAAACTTTTTGTTATTCTTAAAACCTTTTTCTAAATTGAAATTTGGTAACTAAAAAATCATTGATTTTAAAAAATTTCTAAATAAAAATGTAAAATGACAAAAGAATTTTTATGGTTTTAAAATAATTTTTATGGTTTTAAAATAATTTTCAATAATATATTTTATGGTTTTTAAAAAAAATTAAAATTTCTTTCATATATGGTTTTAATTAAATATTATTAAATAAGTAAATATCATAAATTACATAATAAAAATGAAAAAAATGACAAGATTTTTAGGTGGTTCGGCCTAACCTACGCTTATATCCTCCACTAGTCAAGTCGATATGCATTCCACTATCAAACACACTCCCTTTCTCCATAGTAGGTAGAGGTAACCCTTATAAGCCACACACTTATTGTGACGTAGGTAGGGGTTCCTTGACAACATTCTAATTACAAAAACTTATAGTATTGAAACATATTACAAAATAATAATTAATCATAATATTTCACTACTCACTTATGAGAACATATATGGCACAATTTTATGGATTGCAATGTTAGAATTTAAGTGTATATATGAAAAAGTTTTAAAAAATCAAAAAAGACAGTTTTGAAATTTTAAATCAAAAAAATATTTATCAGTATGAACTCACGTTACTAAGAAAAATGGAGTGAATAGAATATTGTAGTAATATGATAATTTTGGAAAAATAAAAACATAATGAAATAAGAAATAAATTGTAAAGAAGTTAATAGTTAAATGTTCAATTGAAGCAAATATTAAAGTAAGAAAGAGAAACATTTAGTCACAAACATACCTCCAGCAAAGGCATCAAAATTGGATAGAAATTTTGGATTTGCTTCTTGTCCCAAAAAAATTCATGAAGTAAAGCAAAATCATCTATCTCACACTCTTAAGACTCCTCTACTTATATGACAATATTTTATGTTAAAATAGAAATTTTTTAGTAGCTAGAAAGGTCAATTGAAATATCCATTAACATTTTAGAGTTATAAAGAAATGCAAACCACTTTCTAGAACACTAATCACTAGTAAGAAAAACAACACCATTTGATCAGGCTAAATGGAATAAGATCTGCTCAATCAAAATGCTAAAATATAGGGTCCAGATGTAATCTTAATGTGCAAGATCATGGTTCACAAAGGTGGTCACAATCTTTTGCTATTTAATTGAGTTTTATGGATGGATTGTTGGATGATTAGTACTTTTCACAAATGTGCAGAAGGTCTCAACTATTTGATCAGGGGTTATAAATGGACAATAAGATGAAAATTACTGTTAAAATTGATAGAACTAAACTCATTCATTCAATTAGGCATGTAAGATCAACGATTAAATGAAATCTATTGTCCACAAAAGATGATCCAATTGTGATTATTTGATCATGAAAACACGCAATCAAGACCCAAGTCAGAAGCCAAAGGAGCCAATTTTTAGTTTTGCATTGTAAACTTATATATAATGTTTGGCATTTATAATACTTTCTCTTAGCATGAAGGTTAGACAAATGAGATTGGTTTCCCATTGGTACCATTGGGAGGTCCCGACTCAAGTCACTTGTGCATATGTATATGGGTCTAACTTGTCTTGATCTAACAACTTGCCACTTTACGAGTTTAACCCAAAATCTAAAGTATTTAATAATATGCATCAACGTTTATCAAAAAAATGGAATCAAATAAGTTCTTATATTAATATGATCTTTTAGAAAAATAAAAATCAAATAATAAAATAAATAAGTAATTATAAAGAATTCACCAATTAGATTTGCAATCAAAGGGAATAAAGAATTAAGAGAGAGAAAAAATTAGTCACAAACACAGGTCCAACAAAGGTGTCCAAATTATATGAAAAGTTTTAATTTTGCTAGTTCTCTTCCCAAAAAGTGATGTAGCTATGTAAAATCATTAATTTTCTAACTCCTATGGCTCCTCTATTGATACTAGAATCTTTTAGATTAAAATTTATTTTTTTAACTACTAAAAATGATACCTAAAATCATCATTAAGATTTTAGAGTTATAAACAAACATAATCTACTTTCTAGAATGCTGATTATGAATATGAACAATAATCTCCATTCTATCTAAGTAATCAAAACAAGTGTTGATCAATCAAAATGCTGAATTAAGGGTCTAGATATAATATTGGTGAGTAAGAGCTCTATTAATAATGACAGAGATGATCTCAGCCATTCAATTGAGCTTTATGGATGGATGGCTAGAAGATATGCACTAGTCACAAATGCAGAGAAGATCTTAACCATTTTATACAACCTAATTATGTCAAATGTAATTGAGTGATAGGATAAATAATCAAGCTAATAGATGTTTTAGGGATAAGCTCTTGTTGGTTAGCTACTCCATTAAGAGTTTGACCAACTTCTGCTTGATATGCCAATTAAGCCATACTTATAGCATAGCTACCAACATTGCTTCACTTGTGGATTACTCGATGAGACATCTAGTCAAATCTCTCTAATTAATGGATCTTATAAGAGCTTAAGAAGTATGACCTAAAAGACACTTGAGAAAAGCATTAGAGTAATTAACACAATTGTTTTGATTTTATCAAACAAATGGTGCTATGGTGAAGTGTATAATAGTTCTTTATAAAAATTTGATCCATTATAAGGTTATTACTTCTAAATTTAAATTACAACTTAGTGAAATTATTTCTTTATTTTTTATTCATACTAACATTTCAATAATGCTTAAGATGAAGTTTAGTGTTATCATTGGATGTTATAGATTTACCTAAACCATGATTTGTTCCATGCTATAATAAGTTTTCTATTATGATTAATTCTAGATAATTATAAGTTAATTCCTTATAAATTTTCATAATAAATGTGCAATCATGTTTTTGTAAAAGAAGATTTCCATTTGTGATTAATGTTGTAGTTTACACTAAGCCATGAGTGAACTATGTCATGATGATAAACATCTTGTTGGGGAAACTTAGTAAGAATATTAAGAAATGTAATGGGATGTGACAATTAACACATGCAATTTTAATTCATAAAAATAAAATCAAATAGTTGAACCATTATAGGGAAGATGGGATTGTTGCATTAAACTATGTCTTAGGACTTGGTGGTTAGGCTCTACTAAGGGCCTTTGATGAAATGAGGCACCTTGAAAATGTTCTTAAATTTCTTTTAAGGCAAAGTGACTCTTGGTTTTATTATGGGGACGCTTAAGAGACTTTCGTTCAGCCTTTAAAGACTGCTAAGGTTAAAGAAGTCTTAGGTTTAGCAAAACAATGTTTTGTGTTTTACCAAAAATGATTTTTAAATATTAGGACTTGAAGAGTTAGCTAATATGGTTTAGTTAACCATTGGTTAGAACTAAAGACCATTTGAGACAACTTAGAGATCTTAGAGATTTAAGTTTCGTCATTATAGGGCTAAAATCTAAATACCATAGGGTTTTAAATTTAAAGACCTCAAAGTTTAAAATTTAAAAGCTCAAAGTTCAAATTTAAACATAGGATTTAAACTTTATTTATATTTTAGTAGAATTTAAATTTTGGTAAAGCCATATCTGACATATGAAGAGATGTCTAAGGTAAGGAATCTTATAAGCATGCCATGAAAATGGGTGTCTTTAATCTCAATTTGTTGTTTATGATGAAATTTGTGATTTGGTTTGGCATGTATGAACCATAAGATAAGGGTTATGGTTAGGAAAAAGAACCTATAATGCTTGGTGATACTTTGAGGACACCATAGAAAAAGCCTTTGCTTAAGAAACTCTCTCCATAGTTAGGCTAAGAGAAACTTTAGATTGAACTTATGAAGGGTGTAGAACTTAGGTGAAGAGTTAAAATAGCTTTATTTTGCTTAGGGCAAAACTTTGAGTTGGTTAGGGTTGTGGTCAAGAACATGAGATCAATTTTTATTAATCTTAGGAACTAGTTTGCAACCCTAGATTGTTGTCAAGGGTTAAGAGTGGCTTAGGAGACTAAAACGTGGGTAGAGCCAATAATAGGGCAAATGCAAACCTCCATTTTAAGAGAAAAAGTCTTTGACTTGATTGACTCTTGATTTAGTTGGGTTAAGAGAAGCCTTAGATTGAACTTAGGAAGAGTGTAGGATTTAGGTAAAGGGATAAAATAGCTTTATCATGTCTAAGACAAAACCTTGAATTGGTTAGGGATGTGATCAAGGACATTAGATTACATTTTATTGATCTTAAGGCCATAATTAGGAACCCTAGATGGTTGTCAAGGGTTGAGAGTGGCTTAGGAGATATTAAGAGGAGTGTGGAGCCAATATTGGGACAAACGCAAACCTCAGTTTTAAAAAAATGGCTTTGTTTGTAGCTAAAGAATAGGATGGTGCTACATAATTTATAAAGGAGAAAAGCTTGATCTTTGGGGATACAGATAATGTTCGGATGGAAGCCTATATAAGGTTAATAAAATCAAGTGAGGATCAAAAGTACTAGGTAAGATTAAGGGCTAATTCTAGATAAGGAATAAAGAATGCTATAGTACCAAAAATTGAGGCAGTTAAGGGATTAAAGAACTATATGGTATGTTTGCCATGAAACAAAGATTTGAAGGAAATCATAAGGTTTGTTGAATAATCATTAAGGGTTTAGAAGAAAAGGTAAGATAATGATAGTAAAGTATTTAGGGATATAAGGTAACCTCATGATGCTTAGATATGTTGGTTTGTATTTGTAGAAATGATAGAATTCCCATATATGTGGGTTTCGTTTTTTAGAATATTATGGATATACCAAATAGGCTAATAAGTAGGGTTTACCCATGGTTAAATTCTATATAGGTTGATCTAGATCTAGCTATAATTAATGTTATGTTATAGAGACCATATTGGATTCAAGCAAAGTCATGAGTTGGTTTTGTGTAGGCTTGGAAAAAGGAAAATGGGAACTTGGAAAGTTCAATAATGAATTGTGATGGGCCTTCTTGAGTACCAATTTTATAACATTGTTACAAAGGGATTTAGTTAAGAGAGTCTAATTAGGAATCACATATGAATCCTAGAGTTATGGAGTGTCTGATTAGTTAGGACATCCTTGAGGTCTTTGGATGTTAAAGATTTTGTAATTGTACTCCATAAGCCTATGTTTGCATGGCTTGATTTTGAGGGCACCCTAATGGACCATGGATGTTCTTATTTATGTGATGGATGTGGTCTATACCATTGGTTGGTTATTAGTCAAAAGAATAACTACATCAAAAAGGAGTGATGATATTTTCAGGATTAGAGATGTTATAGTAGTTCTGTAATGAGCTATGATTCTTTAAGTTATGCCAAGCTTTAGGTTATTTTTTTATTTTTTATTATGTGGTGAACAAATTTATGTTTGTGTCAACCTAGTAGGCTGTTGCCCCATTATGCGACATTATAGAAAACTTTAATTTCTTCATAGTTATATTACATTATAGGCTAAATAGTTATGTGGTTATGATTACCTCTAACTTTTATAACATATTTTGAGTATTCCTTATTGACTTATTTGTCGTACCACCTACTATTAAATGGATGTCTAGGATGTTAGCTAGTTTAGTTTGATATAATGTGTGTGTGTGCATGGGGAGTAGGATATGGGGGGTAATGGATTGGTTGGAGAGAGGGGCTGCTGGGTAATTGGTTAATAGTAACCTTGGTGATAAGCATTTAGCCTTAGGTCATACCATATGCAGCATAAGGGGCATTTCTAAGTTTTCAGTAATAAAAACCTTAAGATTTTGCATTTTGTCACTTGCATGCTGGCTTACCTTTTCTTTTTTAAGATTCTTTAGATAATGTATGGCTATGTGTCCAACCTATTAATTTACCTTTACTTCTATTAGTCCCCAACAGTACATTTTGGAAATTTTATTTTTAGTGTTTTAGCTAAATTTTTTAGTCACTTTAACATGACTAATTTTGTCCTTTTCTTTTTCCAAAGTTTTTTTCATACATCCCTTATATCTTGATTATAATTGATTTATCGAGTAGATTCCACTTATTCTCTGTATGGTAAGAAAATTAAAATGAGTCATTATGATTTGAATATAACCTTTTGCTTCTTATCTAAAAATATAACACCTTTGTTCCTTTATAGCTAGCACTTTTAAGCGAGCATTACTAGAGATGAAAACTTTTACTCATAAGCTTTAGTAATCAAATTTTCCTAATTCAACTTATTTCAATCATCATTACTTATAAAAAGGATGTACATACCATCTCGCATACTAGTCATTGGCCATAAATTATGCAGCACCTTTCAATCATGTGGCTCACTATATTAATTTCTCATTGTATTTTAATTATATGTTTCACATAACACATAAATAGGTTACAGATATTTTCAAATCTAATTCATAATATAATTTTACAATAATTTTATTATCACATTTTTCCAAGAACATGTAGAAATCAAAGCATATAATTAATTTCATGCAAAAAAAAATCATTGTAAGCAACATGATTTAACTAAAATGTCTACTCAGACATTTTATAGTCATACTAAAAGCCACATGCATTATTTGAAAATCATTAATTTTAATTATTTAGGATGTCATTTGAATGAGAAACTCATCAATCTACATAAGCTCTTATGTTCTCATTCTTATAATAATCCTTTACATAATCTAATAAATTTTTGCATAATAGTAATACGCACAATAGCTCTGCAAAAACACTTACATTTGCTTATATTCATCACTCAACATTTCATGTATCTTAAGCATATAAACATATTCCATAATATGCTCAAGGTCAATAAGTTATTTGTACTCAATGTAAATTCCTCATCAAATTTAACCCAATAGAAAGTAATAGGATTTGTTACTGTAAAAACATTTTCCCATGCAATTGTATGAAGAACATGCTAAACATAAAAAATAAAATTTTTTAAAAAATTCACTAGACTACTTAATCGATAAAAACTAACATGTTCAACTTGCTTCACTCCTAATCACCATTTCCTTTTTCTTATTTCACATAGTTTGTTCTTAAGAATACTATTCCTTATCAAAAATAGGAAGTGTATAAGCTAAGTGTTAAAGAATTCTATTTTTTGTTTATGAGAAACTCATGAAATCTCTCGAAAAGTTGTCATCATACTTGTTCGAGTTGACAAATTACTGCTTGTCGTAATCCTATTAGAAGTTATTGAAAAGATTTTTCTTAAAAAAAATTATGATAACTATTTTACCAAAAATATAAAAATGTTAGAATAATTAACAAACTATAAGCATGATTCTAACATCACATTTGAACGTTTAAGTGATACGTTTAATTATTTGGTCAAAAAATATCTTTGTTGTAAATACTTAACCAAGCACACATATTAGATAACAAGTTATATGATTGTAAAAGCTTTGCAAGCACAAAGGATGTAAAATATTTGGATGTTCGAACTTTGTGCTTTGAAAAAAAGTTTACCATAAAACATAAAAATTTGAAAGTCAATGTTGCTAGCAAAAACAATGTGTATCAAATAAAAAATTTATAAGATAATAATAAGTTTTAATTTTAAAAAAAAATTGATAACCAATAAATAAGATATTTCTAAAAAAATGAAATTGAGTTTTTGTGAAAGAATTCTATTAAAATATAGAACGGTAAAAATGTTATCGATGAAAGTTATTTCAGATGTCCAAAAGAATGAATATGACATATAGAAAAAAGGTATATTAATACTATTTTTTTCAAAAATATAACTGATTATAATTAATAGAAATTTTTTGATAAAAAAGAATGTTTAAAATATTTAAAATGTACAATAATTTGTCTTAATAGAAATGCAAATTATTAAAGCATTATCGAAAATATTTTTTAAATAAAAAAGATAAGAAATAAAACACACAAAGTTAAAACTTGTCAATAAAACCAAAAAAAAGTGTTTAGATGTTAAAAAAAATAATGAAATTTAATCAAACTTTTCAAATATTAATGCTTTCCAAAAATTTATGATTTTTATTACATTTAATTTTTTTTTGTTTCATAAAAATAATTTTATTTTTTTTAAAGTTTTTTATCCCACATATTCAAAACATTTTATTAATTTTTTTTATAACGTACATATACAACAAATAATTTAGGCATTGTCACGTTAGCGTCTATTTTTAGCACTTTTATTATTTAGTAAACATATTTGTCATTTGATTTTGAAAAAGTTACTTTTTATTGAAATTTACTTCAAATTTCTTATTAATTTAAATATTGAGCAATAATATTATTTATTTTTACATTTGATTATTTTATTGTAGCTTCTTTGTAAAGCTACAATTATTAAAATATGCATTTGTAAAAACATTTTGTAATTAGAAAAACATGCAAAATCTTAAACTATTTAACTTTTTTATAACTCAATTTCTCTTAATAGTTTTGTTTGCTATGTTAGTTTGACATATTCTTACTATTAAAACAATTGTTTTTAGAAATTGTGGACGATGGCTTTGGTCATTTTTGTTACTAAATATACTTTTTTACTAAACAAAATCTAAAAGCTTCTTTTAAATAATTATTGGCAAATACTAAGTAAAGAAAATAATTAAGTTGAAAAAATAAAATTTTTTTCTTAAATTTCAAGAAAACACTCGTGCTTAATTAATCATGCAAAATATTCTAGTGTAAATTAAAAGGAAATAAAAAAGTTTAAAAATAAATTATAAGACATAATATATGAGCATTTGAATATAGAAAATGATATATGAAAAATATTTTATAAAAGCTTTGCTTTCGCAACATATTTGTACTGAAAAGTATAAATTATCATAAGAAAGTAAATTGAAAAAATATAAATTATCCAATTATTTATAAAAATTTTGCTTATACAGAAATGTGGAATTAAAATTTAATATTTTAAATAACGCCACTATATTTCATACTTTGCTTAGAAAGAATGTTTTTATTAAGTATATAACAATCTAAAATAAATATTTTAAAAATATTTTTCAATATAATATTTTCAAAATAGATTATCCCTCATTCAAAATGGACCATTCATTTTTTTAGTGCAATTTACAAATACATTAAATATTTTAGACATTTGCATTTAGGGTTAATATTTATTTTTTTATATGTAACATTCATATTATTAACATATTTGTCATTTTAAATTTTTTTTGTTAAAGTTAATTTCTATTGATATTTCTATTAAACTTTTCTGAATTTAAATATTTTGTAATAATATTTATTTTAATTCAATTTCTCTTTTATTTTTTTTTTTTTAATTGTAATTTTACTGACCTAAAACATCTTGAAAAATCATGTTCATAGCAAAAATGTCAAAATTTTGAACTATTTATATTTTTTTTATAACTAAAATGCACTTACTATTTTTAATTTTGTTTGCTTTTGTGACCAACTTCACCAATCAAAATAAATTTTTGGGAAATTGTTGACCACGGCTTCGATTATTTATGATGTTCAGTATTCTATTTTACTACCATTAAAAAAGAAAATAATTAATCTGAAAGAAATTTTAAGAAATTAAAAATTATTGCACATATTTAAGGAAACGTTGCCTTAAAATTGCAATAAAGAAAGATATGCCAATGTAAATTAAAAGTTAAATAAAATGTTAAAAAATATAATTCTATGACATAATATTATTTTAAAATATTTATGTTTGAAGGTATTTCTTAAAATCTTATTTGCATATTATATAAGTATATAAAAGAATATTTTATTAATAAATAATAAATATTAGAATATAAATTATCTAGTTAGTTTCATCAAAATAATATATCATAAACACGAAAAAAGTCTTGTAGGCTGGAAATAAATTTCATAACTAAATAAGGGCATCCATAGTGGTTATCTATTCAAAAAAACTCATGCAAAGCGTTAGTGATTATATGTATGATACTCTTAGATTGTTTGGGTCATCAAATTTCATTTTAAAAAAAAAGTAAAAAATAATTTACTTTTAATAAATTTAAAATTTTTAATTTTTATTAACTAGTCTTTGGTTGCAATAAACAATTAGCATGATAATTTTAATGTAATACTCAAACTAGCTTTGATAAAAAAGCACACGAAAGGGAAAGAAGATTGTCAAAATAATACCTCAATTAAGATATTTAACTTAATATATAAAATAACTCGAAAAACTTTTTTTCAGTTTTATATGCAAATAAATATGTTTGTATTATCAAAAAAAATTAAAAATAAGTTCAAATGTCTAATATGTAAGAAATTATTATATAAAACATATTTGTTATTTGGCATAAGTCATTATCTATGTAGTATAACAATATGAAAAATTACTTTAAAATGTAAACAAAATGCAGATAGCAGAAATTAATAAACAATGAAAATATATGAATGAATAGACACACAAACATATGTGCATACATATGCATGCACATGCACATATATACACACATGCATGCAACCACATGCACAAGTAAACATGCATACACACACAAACACATGCACAACAACACATGCACAAACAACACACACACAACCCCAAACATTTAAGGCACACACATGCATGCAAAAATAGATGCATATGAATGCACACATATACACACATAGGCTTGCACCCACACACATGTGTGCATGAGCACACACAAATATATATGCACACACATCCACACTCACAAATCCACATACACATATTCACACACAAGCATACTTGTATAGACACAAAGGAGAAAAAACACACACACATGTATGCACAACACACAAACACGCACGTGCATGCACATGCACATGCACACACAAAATTCATACATATACATATATACACAAACACACATATGTTTACTAGAACACACATACACAAATACACACAAGCACACACACACATACACACATAGCTACACATACATATACACAGACGTATGCATATGGCAGCATGCATATACACGTGCATGCATGCACATGTGAGCAAGCATGGACATCCACATGCACACATTCACATACAAATGCACACACATATGTATAGACACAAATAAACACAAGCGCACACACATACGCACTCACACATACATAAACAATAGCATGCAAACACATGGACTCATGCTCCCACATGTAATACACTAGCAAACACATACACACTTAAACACACTCACATGAACACACAAATACAATCTCGCATGAACACACACATGCACACTTAAACACATGTAGACACACATATAGACACACACACATGCAAATGAATATATGTACACACACATATACCACTACACATAGAAATGCAGACATGCAAATATACACACATAACACACATACATATGCATACACCCACTCACCTACAAGCACACATAAAATACAATAGAAGCACAAACATAGACACATGCACATGCAAACAAACTTACACATATGTACATGTACACATAGACACCAAGCAAATGCACACACACATCCATGCACCAAAACCCACACAAGAACACATGTGTGCACATGTACACACGCATATACAACCACACACACCCACACATAGGCAAGCACGAACATGCACACACAAGCTCACAGACATTCTCGCACACATGTATATGTATATATACAAAGACATGCACATACACACACAAACATACTTGCACATGTATGCATGCACACACAAACACACACACAAATATACAAGAATATGTATAAGTACACACATGCACACACATGTATGTACACACACATATGCACATGCATGCACATGTGTGCACTAACGCAAACACATGCACATACACATAAATGCACATGAAAAGACAAATAGATGAATGTATGCACACTTATGTAGACATAAACATACACACATGCACACTTGCAAAAATGCACACACAAATACATGTGTATGTAGACACATGCACACATAAACCCACATTTCTACACACTAATGTACACATGTGTAGACACGTACACATAGACTCACATATGCACTCACCCATGTACACACATGCACATGCAGACTTACATACAAACACCCACATATACAAACACACATGAACACACACACAAAAATGTAAACATGTACACACGAACACATATAAATGCATGCACGAACACAGCACTTGCATGCACACAACCACAAACACAGACTCACCCACAAAAACATACATACATGCACACACACATAGACATGTGCACACACACACACAAATAGGTGCACACAAAGACATGCATACATTCACTATCATATACACATGCCCACATGCATGATCACAAATCCATGCACACACAATGTAAGCATGCATACACATACACACACATGTACCCACCAACCCATACACATTTAAAAGCATGCAAATGCACCCACACATTTTCACATCCATGCATATATGCATGCACAAATGTACACACACATGCACAAATATGTAGAAAAATGAACACAACACTCACATGAGCATATACACATGCACATGCATAAACACATGCATGTAGATGGCACCTGTACACATACACATGTAGACACACACACATACATCGGCTCATGCACTTGAATGCACATGCACACAAGCACATACACATGTTCACACTTACACACACATAGCCATAGAAAGCCACACACACAAGCATACACATGCACCCACAATATGCACATACATAAACACACATATACACACATACAAACACATGCACACACTCACATTCAACCATGTGCATACATACATAGAAAAACATGCAAACAAACATACGTTTGTAGACACATAAGAAGACTTGCACATGATAATGCACACACACATACACATTGTACACATACATGCACACATCAATAATCAAATATGCATACACACACATGCACACATATACACAATTAGGCACATGCACACTTGCTAATCACAAACACACCATAGACACAAACGCACGCATGCACAGATACACACACACACAAAAAAAAATACGCATGCGTGCATGCTCACACACCTTCACAAATGCATGCATGCACACACACATACATGCACATGCACACAAACGCATGCATACACAGATGCACATGCATACAAATATGCACACACACTCAAACAAGCATACATGCACCAAAATATTCACACACGTGGAGGAATGTACCCACGTGCAAACACTGACACATGAACACATATGTGCACACATATGCACACACATACTCATACATGCACACATACACTGGTGCACAAGCAGATGCATATAGATGCAAACATAAGTGCATAGACAAACATGCACACAATCATGGAAACACTCATGCACACACGTATGTATGCACACCTGCATGCACACGCCCACACACACACAGACGAACACACATGCATGCACATGCACCCAAATACACTCATGTGCATGCAGATACATAAACATACATAGGCACATGCAAACACGCACAAACACACACCCATGCATATGCCAGTACACATATTTGCACACATAAGTACACATGCAAGCATGTCCACACACATACACTCCCACACATACCATACACATTTATGCATTTAGGCAAAAAACACATGCTACATATGAATGCAAACAAGCACCCACACACAAGCACACAAGTATGCATACAAACACATGAACTTATGCACACAAGTATGCATCCACACACACAAGCACATACACACACATGCATAAATAAATGAACATGCACACATACACATGCACATGTACATGCACACATAGTCACCCACAAGCACACACACACACACATACACACATCTACACACATGCACATAAAAACACACAAGTGCATGCACATATGCACCCACACATACACACACCCACACACACACACTCATATACACTTACACACACACACATGCACACAGATACACACAAATGCATACAAACACAAACAAAAATATTTACACAAACATTCACATAAGTACAATCAAGCACACACATACACATACACACACAAATACATACAAACATATATGTACATAGACTCATATGCACACACACACACACATATATACATGTAAACATGCATAGCTACACATGTAGAAGCATACAAACACACAGACTCATGCACACACACGATAATATACACACATGCACACACACAGATAGAAATATGCTTGCAAGCATACAACTACACACACACACACATGCACACGAACACTTGTAGCTAGGCACAGGTGTACACACATGCATATGTATACACACATGCACCTACATGCATATGCACACACACATATGCTCATACCCACAAACATGCATGCACATATAAATCATTACCCATACACCTACAAGCTCACACATGTACACACGCACATGCATACCGTGCTCAAAAATGCATACACAAGCACACGTAAGCACATGTACATACTCACAAGTTCAAAAACCTATAAACACTCACATCTATGCACACATTCACAGACAGACACAAATACACACACAAACATATGTGCACACACACTAATACTCGTACATACACATGCAAACATACTTACTTGTATATGCATATGCACACATATCTTACAAATAGATGTGAACACATAAACACACACAAAACAAACAAACAAGCACACACACATGCAAAAATGCATATATGTTCACACAAACACATGTGCACACACACACACACATGCACACACAAAAGGACATACACATATAAACAGATGGAAACAAATGAGCACACATTCTCATGCACACACACACACACACACACTTGCATAGGCATGTACTCACAAGCTCCCACAAACACACACACAAACAAGCTCACACACCTACATGCACAGACATAAATGCATGCACACACATACATTCATAAACACACACACACTTGACTTTGCCCACATATGTGCACAATCTCACATGCATATGAACGTGCACACATATACATGCGCATGCACATGCACACAACCATGCATGCCCACACACACACTTGCATGTACAGATGCACACACATTACACATGCACATATATGCATATAGACACACACGAACACACACATAGTTATGCACAATCACACAAACAAAAGCACACATGCCCATAAGAAAGCAAGCACACCTACAAGTATACATAGATGCAAACATTCAAATATACACATGCACAGACACATGTGCATCCATGCACACACACCCTCAAACACCTACCCATCCATATACATGCACACACACTCACACACACACACACATTCATGCACATGTCCACATAAGTACACTCACTAGCACATGCACACGCACACACACACACGAGCACACACACACATTACAGCACATGTGCACCTACACATGCACACACATACAAAAGTGCATCCACACAGACACGCTCGCACACGCATATGTGCAAACACAAAGGCATGAATGCACAAATGCACACAAGCTCACACACACGAATAAATGCACAAACATAGACACAAGTATAGATACATGCACATACACATGCGTGCATACATATGTGCACACATGCACACACAAAAACACACACACTTCTATGCGACGGACGAACACACATGCACACACACACACACACCCATATGCAAGATGTACACCCAAATGCATGTACGTGTGAATGCACACACACACACACAAATGCACACACAGACACATGCATACAAACATATAAAAACACACACCTACACATACAACCATAAACACATGCACATACACATGCACACACACACACACACATACATGCATGCATGCATGAATATGCACACAAGAACAAAGACGAGTACACAGACATGCACACAAACCCACACACACACATACTTGCACACACACATATGTACACACACACAACATTTCCACACACACTTACATACACACACATACACAGGTATGTTCACATGCACAACCAAACAGACATGCATAAGCATATGTACAGACACTCACACACACCAACACACACCCACATACAGACATACAAACAAGCATGCACACATAAGCAAAGACACACACACACATGCAAGCAATGCATGTATTGATGCACACACACACATAATCGACCATGCACATACAGACAAGCACACATACACACTTACACATACATATCCGTATACAAATATATACACACTCACCCACACTCGTAAATAAGAAAACATGCACACATACACACATACACACATGCAATCACATGCACACAAACTCACACACACATGTCCACACATAAACACATTTGTACATGAACACATACACTCACAAACATAAACACATGCAGCCACACACACACACACACATATGCATACATGTATGGATACCTAATCATATGCACACATACACACAATTAGGCACACTAGCACAAACATGCATAGACATGCATACACACACACATGCACACATAATGGCATTCGCACATGCACACAAAGAAGCACACACTAGAAAATGCATGCACACACACATGTACACATGTACACAAACACAAAAGCACACCAATGTCTATACACACATGCACACAGACTTGCATAATAATATAAATACACATGCACACATATGCACACGCACACACATGTTCACATAAAAACCTAAGCATATGAAGACACACCTATACATACATGCAATCACATGAACCCCCCTACACCCACACGCAAATAGACATACAAACACACAAAGGGATACACATATACACAAACATAAATCTACACACATGCATGCACACACACAAATACACACAAACACATACACATGCTCATAGATACACACACACATGCAACAACACACACACACACATAGGAACACACACAAATATGCACACACATATGAAGGAACATAAATGAACATGGACACCTGCACACACATGCAAACACATGCACAAGAACTCATGCACACATAAACAGGCACACACACATGCATGTGCACACATGAACGAACACGTACACACATATGCGACAACAACACAAATGCATATATATTTATGCACAATGCACACACACATACTTATGCATACAAAACACACACGTGTGCACACACATGCATGCAACTACACACACGTGTGCACACGCATGCATGCAACTACAACACGTGCATGCATACCCACCCCCCTACACACACAACACACAAATACATATGCACACATTCATGCATGCACACATACATATAAATAGATGCACAAACGTACAAACGCACACATAGGGAAATGCATATAAACATGCACACACGTACATGCACACATGCACAAACACCTGCACACATGCAAACACACATGCAGGACATCCACACATGCATGCATCTACATCCACACACACAAGAACACACACATAGAAACATATGCATGCGCACATACACTCACTCACACACTCACACAAACACACACATGCACACATGCACACATGCACATGCACACACACACACACACACAAACAAGCACATGCAAAAGAACATGAACACTCACACACATGCATAGGCAAAGATACAACACATGCACAAACATAGACTCACAAACATGCATGTAGACAAGTACATACACATGCATACACACTTGCATACATACAAACTTGTACACAAAAATACATGCACACACACATGAACAGTCACATAGACACAGACATATAGACACAAGAACAAGCATGCACACACACATATACTCACACAAAGAAAAAGAAAAACAAGCAAACACATGTTTGGACATGCACATGTGCATATGCATGCATGCACGTATAAAAGCACAAATACACAAGTACATGCTTACACAAACATCAAAACATGCATGCACTTAGACACTCATGCACACACAAGAACACACTCATAGTAAACACACATGTACACACTTGCGGTCTTGCACACACACACACACCATACGGACACACATGTGCACACACATGTGAACACACATGTGAACACACAGGGACTTGTGTGCTCACATATGCACACACTTGCACAGATAGGCACACATAATCATAGAATCATTCACAGAAATGCATACACATTCGCACATAGAAACATACACAAACACACACACACCTATACAAACACAAACATATGTAAATGTATACATGCAAGAACACACATGTAGACACATACGATTACACATACACATACACATGCACACATGCACAAACACAAGCATGTGAGAAGACACCTACAACCACATATGCACACATATGCATGCAAACATAGGCACACGCACATAGAAACATACATTCACTCAAGCACATGCATGCACACACACACACATACTCAAATGCATGCATAGGCACACACATATGCACGTGCATGTAAAAACATGCACACACACACACACGTGTATGCACAAACACTTATCAACATGCACAGACACAAATTCACACACATGCAAAGATAGTTATACATGCACAATTACACACAAACATACACATAAGCACACTTGTATACACATGTGAACATAACCATACACTTACAAAAACAATCACACGTACATAAATGCAAACACGCACATGCATAAGGCCACACATAAATGCACACACACTCATGCACGAACACAAGCACATGCATACACATACACATGCACAATCATGACACACATGTGCATACAAATACTTGCACAAATGCACACCTGTGCACATGCGCACATATGCAAACAGACACACACATGCAAACACACACATGGATGCATGAACACAAACAAATGTAGCCTCACACAGACATATACATGCACACATTAGTACATTAAAAAATACATAAAAACACATACATAGACACACACACACACACAAAGACACATATAGGCATGCATACACATACATGCAGACATACACCTACAAATGCACATACATGCTTGCTCACACATGTGCCCAGTCCAACACACATGCACACATGTGAAGACACGCACACATAAGAACATTTACGTACATGCACAAGCACATGCACACATACAAACACATAGAAGCATACACACATGTGTACGACACACACACATATGTAGATGCACACAGAGACACACACACATGTACATCCACACATACAAAGCACAAACATAGCCACAAAACTGTGTACACATATGATTACATCCTTGCTTGCATACACCCTCTCACATGTGCACATACATACATACATACCTACACATGCACACACACCCACATATACACAAATGCACATGAACACATAAGAATCATCTTCTTTTGAATTTTGTTTTTTTTATTCTTTTTTTATTCTAATGAAAAAAAAAAGAAAAATAACTGAACCGAGTGTACTATACTTCCATTTTCCAATGAAGAAGTTCAATCTTTTTGCATACAAGCACACACACACATAACCACAACATATATGCATACACATACATGCACACAGACCCACAAAGACCAACCCACACACACCCAAAGACATAGATACACACACACATGCATACACACCCCCACAGACACATGCACATGTAAATATGCGCACATTCATGCACACACAAACACAGATATGTACTGATGCTTGCACATGAACACACACGCACCTAAACTCGTACATACATGCACTCCCAACCACATAAGCACATACACACACATGCATGCACTCTCAAATCTAGACACATATGTGCACACACACACATACTCAAAGACCGATAGACATTTTAATACACATGCACATGAGATACCTGCATATGCATGTGCACACACAGATGCACACACATATGCAATCACACTCACACACACTCGCTCATATACACATAGACATACACACACACACACAAGCACAAACATGCACACACACATGCCGATGCACATACACACACACAAGCACAAACACATAAAAGCATAAATATGCAGATGCACACACCTACATACACACTCAGACATAAGCACATGCACACATGTGCATACTCATGTAAAATGCACACACCCAAATGCTCACACAAATGCAAGCACCAGAACACGTTGATGACTGCACACCAACATACATATGTGCATGCGCTTACACATGCACACAAATAGACAATCACATGCTCACATAAATAAACACACACTTATGGATACACACATGCATGCACACACACACATAGAGAGAAATACATATGCACACATAAGCATACATGCCCATGCACATGCATACACATGCACATAGCTACATATGCTTCTGCATAAATGTACACAAACACACATGCATACATACACATATGCACATGCATACAAACACACTCAAACACATGTATGCACATATGTACACACGCACATACGTAGGCATGTAGGCACACACTGACATGTACACACACAAATATGCTCACACATATACATGTAGAGACACATGTACACACATGCACATGTACATATACACTTAACAATGCACACACATGCACTCACTTGCCCACACACACCCCCGTGCATACACACACCACAACACATAAACACCCACCCACACAAATGTGCATGTAAGCATGCAAACGAACACACACATGTAACCACACACACACATGCACATGCACACATTAACATTTGTACACACTTGCATACGCACACACCAGTCCGTGCACAAACAAACACGAACACACACACACAAGTGCCACATGCACACACATATAGAAGCATTCACACATGTGCACACACACATAGATGCATGCACACACACATGGATATGTAGATATAAACACACAACACACACTTATACACACATGTACACACATACAAATGCATAAGCACACACACATGCATACACACATGAACACACATAAAAATTCATACACATACAGGTGCACACACATGCTCACATACATGCATGCATAGAGACATATGTAGTAACACAAAGGAAAATGCAAATGCATACTCTCAAACATACTGACACAAACCTGCACACACACACACATGCACTCACATCCACACAAACTCATATGCAAATGCACACACACACATGCACATATGCATGTAGAAATACACATGCACATGCACTAGAACAAATACACACACACATGTGCACACGCACATGTGCACATAGATGCAGACATAAAAATAGATGCACATGCAAAACAAACACACACACATGAAAATACACATGTGCATAATCAAACCGATGTAGACACACACATACACTCATGCCCACACATTTGACCATGTGCACACACACAAGCACACATGCACTTATGTGCATGTACACATATGCATGAATATGCAAACAAATGCCCACACACATGAGCACAAAGACACATGTGTAGGCATGAACACACTTAGACATGCACGCACACATGTGCACATACATACTTGCACATTGATACACACAGATGTAGACATCCACCCACATGTACACATGCACAAGCAGGAATGCATGCATGCACATGAATGCATGCACACAAACATGCATGCATGTACCCATAACACACACAAGCAAACACACACATGTGCACATAGATACACATACATATACACACTCGTACACACAAAAACATACATGTGTAAATTCACACATACACGCATGCTCACATGTGCAAACATGCACACACACACACACATACATACACATATGCACACTCATACACAAGCACACCCACGCACAAACATACACATGAACACACACACAAACATACTCAGACTCATACTTATACACACAATAGTAAGCACACATACACACACACAAGACAATGGATGCACATGCATGCATTCGTACTCACACACACAAACACATGCAAATATGCACACAGACAGGCACTCAAACATGCACATACACATGCACAAACATGCTCACATGCATATACACACACACACCCTCGCACATATATGCCTACACACCAACACAAACAGGGATGCAAATGCGCACAAATGTACAAACAAATACTTACACACACTTGCACACTCTCTCTCACACACTCATGCCCGCCCACATATGCACATACACAAACACACAAAGTCACATATGCACACACACACACACACACACACACACAGATACACACATACACACTCACACACATATGTATGCACACACACATGCTCACATGTGTGCACTTATGCCAACACCCTCATGTACATGCACACAAGCACATGCATGCACACACATAAAAAAGCAAACAAACAAATACACTCATGGATGCACATGAAGGCACATACACACATACATTCAAATGTCCATGCACACATACATACACCAATAGACACTCACACACATGCATGAACTCACATGCATATGCAAAACTTAAGATACGCACACATATATAAACACATAGATACAAACACATGCACATAAACATACACAGACATATGCATGCATGCACACATACACACAAACACATACATGCACATGCACGAACAAGCATATGCCCGTGCACACTCACACAAGAACATGCACACACATGCCTATACACACATGTAGGCATGCCCACTTACACTAATAAGAACACACAAAAAGATGCTCACACACATAAACATATAGACACACCTCCATGCACACACATGCACACACACATTCTCACACACACGACCACAAACATGTTCACACACCCACATTCACACACATGTGGTCACATACACATGTATACATGCACAAAAAAATACACATGTGCACCTACACACATATGCATGCAAGAAAACAAATGCACACACACAATCACACATTCAAATGCACATGCATACACATGAACACACAAACACATACACACATGATCATATACATGCACACACACATGCCCATAAGCATAGACACAAATGAATGCACACATACACACTTACATGCACAAGTGCACTCACACACATACACATGCATGCACACTAACATCTATACACATAGACATGCTCACACTCAAAGATGCAGAAATGCACAAATAGGAACTCTCACATGACACACACATGATTATGAAAACACATACACATGCACATGCACATGCACATATAGACACCTATACACACACGTGCAAAAACACACACACTCACACACCTACACATGCACATGAGTGTAAACATGCAAATGTACATATTAACACACACACACAATAATACATAAAAAACACACATGCATGTACACAAGCCAAAATACATAGACACACAAACATGAATGGATACAAACATGCATGCACATGTGTGCTCATGCATGCACAGACAAACACTTTCCCACACATACTCATGCAAACATATACACATAAATACAAATTCATGCACATCCATCTCATGCATACTAGTACATAAACACATACTGACATGCCTACACACACAAGTATGCAATCATATAAATGTGCAAATGCACAAACTTTTATGAATATATATCAGCACGCACGTACATGCATACACTAACACACACATGCACATAATCATATGCACATGCACACACATTTATGAACATGCATAAGTGCAAACACACGTGAATATACACATATATACACTTTTATGCACATGCACACATATCTATATGCACAAAGACAAACACGTACATGCACACACATACACACACAAGCATGTCTACTTACTCACACAAACATATGCAATCGCACACATACATGTACCCACATGCATGCACAAGCACACAAACACATGAACCAACCCACACAAGCATACTCTCACACTAGTGTACAATCACAAACATGAACACACAATTACACAAACACAAATGCATGCACGAACACACACACATACACTAAGATGCATGCACACACACGTAAACAAACATGAATGTACACACACATGTACACATATAAATACACACTTGCACAAAGAGAAAAGCACACACAAACATACACACACGTAAACATGCATGTACACACATATAGAAACACAGGCACATGCACACACAAATGCACATAGACTTGCATAGACACTTCCACACACCTGCATATACGAACACGAATGCATGCACATGCATGCATTCCCATGAACACACACATGTACATCCACCCACACATGCCCACAAATGCTTACACATAAACATGAACACACAAGAAAACACATACACATATAGGCACACACACAAATGCTCATGTAAACAAACATGTAGGCATACACATGGACACATACACAAATTTAAACACACACACACACACATACACGCATGCACACACAAACAAATACTAACAAACACACACTCATATACACATGCACACATTGATAGACATGTCCCTACACAAACATATATACTTATGCACACAAACTCATGCACACATAGTCATATGCATAAGCTCACACACATGCACTCACACACTCATATATACACAAACGCACAAACATACACACCTATTTGCATGAACACAAACTTTCACATGCTCACACATGCTCAAATATATATGCACACACACACTTGCATCCATACAATGACATGCATGCATTAGCATACACACAAGAACTCACACGCATAAACACATGCTCAAACACTTGCAAGCTCATATGCGTGCACGTACACGCACATATAAGAACACACACTTACAAACACATGTGCATATACATAGAGCATGCACACACATGCGCATGCACACATAAACATAAACGCACAATCACACATGCACACACACATACATGCACGCACATAAAAAACACACATATACATGCACCTAGACACACACATGTGCCTGCCTGCACACACAAATGTATACAAACACACACACTCATGCATACGCACAAACACGTGCACACACATAAACACACACACACACACATGAGCACACACGTGTACATGTGCCCATGCACATGCACATATGTGCATGTGTAAAACACACAAACACACACATGTATGTAGGAGCAGACATACACATATGCATATTCCCCTAACACACATTTATGTACACCCATGCATATGCATACTCATGTAAATACATTGCATGCACACACATACAAACACACACATGTATATGCATACAGACACACACACATGTAGACATAGGCATGCACATAGTAATACTCTCACCTAAGTACATGTAGACACACACATACATTAACTAATAGATATTCACACATAGGAAAACATATGCACTCGCACAAGCATACACCTACAAACACATGCACAAAAGCATAACATGTGCACACACACACACACACAAATGCACACACCCATACAAATGCATACACACACATGGACAACATATAAAAGCATGCACATACATATTCTTATGCAAACAGACACATGCATAAACATGCACCCACTCTCATGTGTACACACACACATGTACACACACAAATATACATATGCACATGTACAAATACACAACAAAATGCACAACTAAATAGTCACACATCCAAACATGCACATGAACATATGCACACATCCATGCTCGCACACACAAAGGCACACACACACAAGCACACACACATATGTGCATACATACACATACACACTCGTGCATGTAGACACACACATAAAACACATTCACACTGATAGAAACATACAAAGAGACTAACAATACAAACAAATGCACACCTACATTCACTTACATGCGACCACTTGCAGATAATTGTATGCATACACAAAATCAGACACACACATGCACTATGCACTCACATGAACACACACAAAGATGCTCACATGCTTGCCCATGCACACGGCCAAACATGCACACATATGCACAAACATAGGTACACACACATGTACGCACATACAGGCACTAGCATACACAGGTTTGCAAACACATGGATGCACATGCATAAAGACACACAGACAAACATACACACACACACATGCATACATGCACACAATCCCACATACAAGAATGTAGCATGCACACAAACAAATGCATATGCCAATGCATGCATACACATGCACACTGACATGAACACATGCAATAACACTCACAAACACTTGCAAATGCTTGCATGCTTACACACTCACACAAGCATCCACACCAACACACACAATAACACACATGCACACAGGTGCACATACACATGCATGCACATGCAAACATGCACAGACTAATAATCATGCATGCACACACACCCATGCACTCACATGCACACACAAGCACATGCACTTGTAGGCACACATATGCACACACATAAACTCATAGAAGAGCACATAAATGGGCTCATAGACATGCACAAAGACTTACACATGCACATGCATACATGCACACACACACACATGAATGCGCACTCATGCGCACAAACACACATGGAAACACACACACACCCACATACACATAAACAACCACAAGAACACACATGCTTACACAAGCACAAACTCTCACACACACACAACCACATGTATAAACTCACAAATACACACACACACTCACACACACACACACACACACACACACACACATATATATATATATATATATATATAGATATATATATATCTGTAGACAAAGACACACATGCATGCTTACATTTGCACACACACAAATGGGCATTTGCACACACATGCACATCCATATGCACAAACACATACAGACACAAACAAAATGATGTACACTTACACATACATACATACACACACACATACATACATAAATGCACTCGTGCACTCATGCATATGCACACACATGCACACAAGGGCACACACACACATGGACTTATGAACACGCTAATGCACACACATAAACACATTTGCACACACACACACACACACACACATAGGCACACACACCCCACACACTCCAACACATGTGCACAAATACACACACCAAAGCATGCAAACATGCCTATATACAAATACACACATGCATGCATATGCACACATACTCACACCCACATATGCACAAACATACATTCATACATTGCCCATGTGGATAGATGCGCACATAAGCACACAAACTCTTGTACACAAACACACACATGGATACAGACAAGCATAGACAAAAGCACCCACATATTAACACAAGCACACATGTACTCACTCAAGTCGTGACAAGTACACAAACTAACACATGCACACACACATACACATAGATGCACAAAAATACACTCATGCTCTCACACAAAAATGCACATGTGCATGCACTCACATATGCACACATGTACACACACATGCATCAATGCATACATATACTAACACACACACAAATGCACACATATGTGCACACATACATACATGCACACTTGTGCACACATAAGCACACCACATGCATACATTAACATATGCTCACACACATACACACATGCTTAGTCACACAAATGCACATACACAAACATACACATACAAAAATAAACACACACACACATGCACCCACACACCCATATATGCCTACATGCACATACAAAAATGTACACACAGATGCATTCAAGCACACACAAACACTCACATACATATGCCCACATTCATACACACACACAAAAATACACACATACATAGACAAAGACACACAAGCACACAAACATATATACATGCATGTAAAGATACCCAAACAAACACACACACTTGCACACATACCCACATAGGCACATGCACACAAACACACATAAGTACTCATGCACAAGTGGTCAACAGCTCACACACATACAGACGTGAACAAAAAAACATGCAAACATACACACAAGAAGACACTCATGGGCCTTGGCACACATACCCAAACTTATGCATAAGTTCTATGCATTGATGCACACATATGCACACAAGATCGCACACACCAACTCTTATGCACATAGATGCACAGACAAATATACACACGCATACTTACACACTCACACACAATGGCCCACATACAAGCACATATGCAAGCACACATGCACACTAATGCAAGCACACAAGCAAGCACGCATGTACCTCTGCACAAAAAAACACACATAAATGCACACATGTACACACACGGGCACCCACACACTCACTCACATGCACGCATGCATATGCACACACACACACTCACACTCAAACACACACACTCGCATATGCTCACATGTATACATACTTATACTTCTACGCATGTCTATGCACCCATGCACAAACATACAACTGCATTTGCATAGAAACTAACACAAATACACAAGCACATGCACACACACACATGTACACGCACTAATAGCACACTTATGCATGTTCTCACACACACAAAGACACATGCGTGCTCATGCACACACACATGCACATGAACATCCACATACAAACACATGCACTTTTGCACACACAAGCACACACAAATGTATAGATACATGCATGCACACACACACACATACACTCACATAAGAATGCATAGGCATGTGTACGCACATACAAACAAACTCACATGCACACATGCACAAATGCACACATGCACAAATGCACACACACATGCATGCACACATGCACACACGCATAAACACACCACCCGAACACATTGACATACACACACACACACATATACACACATGTGCATTCACACATTCACACACATGCACAAACACATAGTCACATACACATGTTAACATGCACATACACACACACACCTATGTATGTGCACATGTAGACACATACATACCCACAAACACACATACTCATGCCTACACACGCATCCACACACACGCACATGTTCACACACAAACAAATTCACACACACACAAATACACATAAATAGACACACTCACATGCACACATATACATAGATACATTGACATGTATGCACATGTCCACACATAGGGAAAGACAAAAATAGACTCTCACACATGCACAAGCATACACACACGTACATGTACATGCACATATACATATGTTGATATGAACACATAGGCACAAACACACACACATGCACACAATCACGAATACACATGCACTCAAATAGACATGCACAAATGCACACACACTAACACACATATGCAAAAACACACACACACACATATGCACACAGACACAAACTCAAAAAACACACACATGCACACAAGCACACAAACATACCTATATACACACGTACAGGCACATGCACACACAAAGATGCACACAGATATTCATTCACATACCCACACATAAGCACATATACACACATAAACATGAGGGCATATAGACATACAAGCACGCACATGCACATGCATGTACATAAATGCATACCAGATAGATGTGCAATACACCTATATGCACGTGCACACACACAACCACACATAAAAACACATGCACAAAAACACACAAAAACATAGTTGGAACAAACCTACATGCACACACGCACGCACACACATGCATACATACATGTATGCACACAAACGTGCTTACAAACATACATGTACACACACACATGTGCACGTGCACACGTGTACATACATGCATAGACACATGCACACAGACACATGCACACATTTGTACAAACACACACACACACTCACTCAAATGCATATAAGCATGCAAATCCATGCACACAAACACATGCAAATATGCAAATAAGCACACACTCACACACACACATGCACATAAATATGCATACACACAAGTCAATAAGCATAGTCACACAAGCAAATACATGTATGCACTTGCACACACACACACATACACATATATGCAAACACCCACTCATAGATGCACATGCACACGCACACACATACACTTACCCATAAGCACACATTCACATGCACACATGCACTCAAAGGACACACACAAGCAGATGCACACACATGCAAATGGATAGACACAAATACACACAAATATATGCATAGGCACACACACACATGCACACCCATACGCATGCACACTTACACATGAACACTCACACATCCATGCACACATGCTCAAGGATGGACCCACACATGAACACCATCATAGACATGCACAAATGCACAAACACATATATGTACAGACACACACATATACACACACACGCATAAAGAAACTAAGATGCATGCATACACAAAGATGGACATGCATGTTCATACACACACAAATGAGCACAGACGCACCCAAAGGAATACATACATGCACACACAGTCATTCATGTTGACTTATGTTCACATGCACACTACACAAACACACACACACTTGCACATGCACTTACATGCATAAACTCTCACATACAAATGCTCATAGACTCACACACGCCTCTAAACACAAACACGTACACTCACACATGCATACATATGAACGCACACACCTATAGTAACCCACACACATGCACTCATGCAAACACACACACACATAAACACATGCACATGCTAATTCGTACATGCACAAATGCACTCACCAACACACACACATACAACTATAGATATGCACACATGCACACACATAGTTATTACCATACAGATAGACACACACACATACAGGCAAACATACACACAAACACACATGCACATTCAAACAGGCATGCACATGTATACTTACACACATGCATCATTTACATTCACACAAACATGCACATCCACAAAAACAAATGCATACTCACACACACTCGCAACCACTGCCACATGCACCCCCACACTCACATAAGCATACACATGCACATAGATTCACATGCACTTAAACTCACACAAACATGCACACGCACACATGCACATGCACACACAAGAATAAACACACATGCATTTCACACATACACATGCGTACACACACATCCATGCACACACACAAACACATGGAGATGCACCCACAAATGTGTACATATATACCAGACACATGCATGCATACACATAAACACCACAAAAACACACATTCACACAAGCACGTACATGTATTAGCACACACACACACATGTCTATGCTAAGAAACACATGTTCCCACTTGTGCACAACAAGATGAACACAAGAACATAGACAATTAAACACACATGAACACACACAAGCTAAAACATGCATGTACACATACACGTGCACACATTCAAATACACATGTGAAATAATGACACACACATACACAAATAAACAAACACATCCACACACTTGCCCACACACACATGTACTATAGTGCACACATAAATACACACTCATATACAGAATTTTAGTCATGCACAACCATACATAAGCTCCCACACACACCCACATACACACACACACACACGAACCCATGCACACAAAAATCTGAGTGCATGCACACCCACATACACAAGCACACAAGTGCATAGATAGCTATTGATACATATGTATATACATAAACCAACATACACACATACCAACACATGAACAAGCACATGCATGCAAACCCATAATCATACTTAAGCAAACACACACACATGCACTTATACATGCACACAAATTCACATGCATGATATGCACATGGACATACACACTCACATCTGCATAGCAGCACACACTTGAACACATGCATAAACAAGCATAGGAAAACACATGCACAAACACACAAATCAAAAAATGCATGTAAGCACATATGTAGACATGTAGACACTCATATGCAAACACACAAGATCAAGCATGCAAATGAACTCACATGCACACACATACGCACACACGTGCATGCTCTAACACACAACACAAACAACTATAAGCACATAAGACCTCGTGCACAGGCCCACATGCATAGAAATGCACACACAAACACACATGCACACACACACACATATACACACATCCACATGCACTCACACACCCAACACCATGCACAGCCTCACATAACACACAAATGCATGCATACACATACACATGCAACAACTCATGAACACACACAAGCACATACATACACACACATACGTGCACACACATGCATACACATGTGCACACATATAAGCACACCCATGTAGGCACATGTGCACAATCACTCACATCCACACTCACATACACATATGAAAACATGGACAAACACACACATGCACCCGTACGCCCACACATGTGCCTATGTGAACACACAAAAATGCATTCACACACATAAACACCCACACACAACCACATCGCTAAACACACACATTTACATGCATGGTCTGATGCACACACACATGTGCTCATGTGCACATGCATGCAAACACATACAATTTTATGTAGGTGCACACACATGGACAAACACAAGCATACACACAAACACCCATAGCTACATGCACACAAGTAAACACATGCACCTACACACACATATTAAAAATGCATGCACACATGCACATACAAGAAAAGACACAAACACATGCACGTATGCACATGCACACACACAAAGACGTACACACACATAGATAGATATATGTGCATACACATGCATAAACATACACATTCACACTCACAGACATAGAGAGGAACAATTGTGCATGTGCACTAGCACATGCATGGAAACAAATACACAAGCACACATGCAAACATACAAATAAGCACATAGGCATACACAAGCACATGCATACACACATGTATGCACATGTGCACATACACACCTACACACAAGCATGCATAGGACATACAAACATGCACACACGCATGCTCCCACACACACACACGTGCACATAGACACACATAAGCACACACACATGTATAGACATATTGACACACATTGTCACTTACTCATGCACACACACAAACATGAATGTATGCATACACATGTGCACCTATACACAAAAATAACCACATGCAATATGCACACCCAGGCACACATGCACATACCCATAAACATAACCACACACATACACATACACACACATATTTATAAACATGGACACAAACCCACATGCACACAAACATACACAAACACACATGAAATTCACGAACACACAGACATATACATGGATAGGCACATACAAATGCACACTCACACCCACACAGACTCATATACACACTCATGCTTGCACACAAACAATCATATAAACACAAACATATGCACATATGCATCCACAAACATGCACATACATGCATCCACTCAAACGACCACACACACACTCACACACAAATAGAAACACACACTAATATGAACACCCATGCACAGACAAATGCACATGCATATGCACACACACATGTGCACACATAGACATACACATGCACACACACATATGCACACACCCACACACATGCATACATGCACATGAGTGCACACACATACACACTATTACACACACATCCACACCCACACCCACACATGCACAACTACACATAGGGATAGATTCATGTGCAAATACACACAAATATGCATGCACCAATAAGCACACATATGTGCAAGTACTCACACAAATACACACACACACACATGCTCACACACACATGTGCACACACAAGCAAACACACATGTATAATCACACAAATGCACACCAACACAGGCTCAGAAAACAAACATATGCTTGATTACACACACACACACACTTGCACGTACACATACACACACATATAGTCACACAAGCAAACACACATATATGTAAACATGCACAAACACCAACACCAATGAACACATGCATACATGCATGCACCTCCACACACAAACATGTGTATATATGTAAATGTACAAAAATGTACACACACACAATATACAAAGACACACACATGCACATGCACAAACGAATGAATACACACACCCCCCCCACACACACACACACGCACACACATGCACACATACATACAAAATGGTATAAATGCACACACAAACACACATACATACACATGCATGTCCACACACACACACACATGTGTACACATAAATATGCACATGCACACAGACATGCCCACACCCATGCATGCACATGCATGCACATGCATGCACACATATACACACTATCACATAGAGACACCCACACACACACACGCACACACATGCACACATACATACAAAATGGTATACATGCACACACAAACACACATACATACACATGCATGTCCACACACACACACACATGTGTACACATAAATATGCACATGCACACAGACATGCCCACACCCACACATGCATACATGCACATGCATGCACACATATACACACTATCACATAGAGACACCCACACACACATAGCTACATATAGGAACAGAGTCATGTTTAAACGCACACAAACACACTCACGCCAATGAAAACATATATGCATGCACACTAATACAAATACACATGCACATATATAAACATACATACACAAATGCACACACAAGTAGACACATGCATAATATCATAAATGCACACCAACATTGGGACACAAACACACACTTACATAGACACACCCACACATGTGCCAGATTACATACACACTCGCACACTTACACACACATACACACACATACGCATAAACATACACACACATACACATAAACACCAATGAACACACACACTTGCACACACCCTTACACACACATATGTGCATGTGTGCAAATATGCAACAATACACACACACAACATACAAAGGCACACACATGCACATGTACAAATGCACGAGTACAGACCCCTCGCACACACATCCACACACACACATGTACACATACAAAAAATTGATAGACGTGCACAAAAAACACACATACACATGCACACACAGATGCATGTGCACACACATAAGCACACAAAGATACACACATGCACTTGCATAATATTACACCCATGCACACACACAAACAAATGTACACACACATATATAAACACACACACTCCCACAATATGAAGCACACACACACATGCATAGGCATGCACACATAAACATGTACACAAGTACACATACACATGCATGTTTGTGGACACATGCACACATACACACACATCTAGATACAATTACACTTATGCATGCATAGAACACACAAACATTCACTCACATGTGCTTGCACACATGCACACATGCACAAACATGCACACATGCACACACACACACACTCACATAAACACATGCACATGTGCACGCACATCAATGCACAAACATGCACATGAGTGCAAATAAATGCATGTACATACACACACAAAAATGCACACACACATATACCCATGTACACACACAAAACATACACACAAACACATGTTCACACACATATATTCACACAAACACATAAAATACACCCACACATGAACTCACGCACACCCACATGTACATACTTGAATGCACATAGACTATCGCATGCACACTCACATGAGCACACATGCCCTTATGCGTGCATACGAACATAAGAAACATGCCAATACATATAGACACACAAACACACACACACAGAGACTAACACATGTGAACTCAAATATTCACAAGCATACACACATGCATACTCGCATACACATACCAATGCCCACACACACATATACAAGCACACACACATGTACATGCACACACAGACACACAATAGACACACACACACAAGCAGAAACACGTGCACTCACACATGCACAAACCAATGCACATGTGCACGTGCATACAAACATGCACATGCATGCACACTCGCCCAACCACACACATGCATGAACATGCATGCTTGTTGACACTCATGGCATGTATGCACATAAGAACAAACATACAAACAAGTACAAACACATAAAAGCACACATGCATATAGACGTACAGGCATGCATACACAAACAAACATTCATGCACACACACACATACAAGAAACCCTCCATATACACACAATAACACATACACAAAAACACAAGCACACAGATGCACAAGCACACACATATGCACAAACACACAAATATGCTTGTACATAAACACAAGCAAAAGCAAAAAGACACGCACATGCACGTACACATGTACACACACTTGTAATAGTCTACGCACACAAACATGCACACACACATACACACACACACTTACACATACACACCTATGCATGAACACAAATCCCTACACATACATGTACACATACACATTTGTTCTCTCTCACACACATATACACAAAAACACAACCATGCACACACATACAAAACACACTCACATACACACATGCAAATATAGATGAATACATACACACACACACACATGCACATGCACGTGCACTGACCTACATACACACATGTCTATGAGAAACACACAAATATGTACACACATACACAAGCACACACACACACACACCCACATACAGAAACACACATGAGCATGCATGCAAGGAAAAACATGAACACACGCACAAACCCACACACGAAAACACACGTAATCTCAAATGCTCACCCACATGCACATGTGCATACAAGTGCACACTTCTACGTGCGCATACATTCATACATGCATGTATGCTCGCACACACAACCACCCACGAATGCACACAACCCATCTAGCACACACACGTTTGCATGCACATGCACACACACACACACCAACCTAGACACACAAGCACATGCATGAACACATAACATGCACCTTAACATACACACATACATACACACATGTAGGCACACAACCGCACATATAGAAATGCACACACATACACACGTTTGCCTACACAAACACACAAACAAAGACCTTAAAACTTGCACATACACACGCACACACATAAGGACACATGCACAAATACAAAGTCACAAAAGTATGCACACATGTCGCCCATGTACACCCACATAGCACACACACTCAAACACCCACACGCATGAACACACAAATGCATACCAGACACATGCCCAAGCATTCATATTCACACACACTCTCACACACACCAACACACACACATTTACACATGCACAAACATGCTCAACCATATGCAAATAGACACACACATATGCAAACATACATGCACACACACATACACACAAATGCATACACACAAGCACAAAATATAAGTAGACATGCACTTACACATGCACACACACACATACACATGTATGTACACACATACATGCACTTGCATACACATATACACCCACATAGACCAATAAAAATATGTTCACCAACACATACAATTTCATGCACACACACACATACACTTGCACATGCAAACATATGCATATACCTACATAGTAACACACACACACACATACATACTATCAAACATATATTGACACACATGTAGATGCATTCTCAAACACACAGACACACACACACATGCACACAATCATGTTCACACATGCACACACAAACACACAAGCAAACACATACACACACATTCCAATGTGCATGCACATATATGCCTACACCACATATATGCACACACATGCCCACACAAACATGCATATACACATACATGCATGTACACATATGCACCCACCACGAATGCACACACATAGAAACACATGCATTCACCCCCACACACACACACAAAGAGACACACACTCACATGCATGTGTAGCACTTGCTCAAACATTCATGTGTACTCACACAAAATCACAAATACACACACACACACATGCAAGCATAATTACCAAAATAAAGGCACACACAAATATGTGCACAACATGAACACACATGCGCATGTATGCACACACATACACATACACACCCATACACACATGCATGCACGCACACACACACTCACATGTATGCACAAGCAGTTGCATAGACACACATATGCACTTGCATAAGAAGATACAAATGTAAACATAGAGGTGCATGTACATGCACACACACAAGAACAAGCAAGCATGTACCCATGCACACATATGCACAAGCATACTGATGCATAGACACTGACACACGTATACATATGTACTCACACAAGCATACACACATGCCATGCATTAACCCTCACACACACAAAAGTGCACAAATGCATGACAACATGCACAGTCGCACATAGGCATCCACATATAGAGACATGTGAATGCATACATGCACAAACCTACACACACATAAATGCACAAACATAAACACAAGTGCACACACATAAATAAGCATACACTAGTGGACACACATACACACATGCCTATGCACTCACACATCCATACACACACATACACAAACACACTTGCACACACAGACACATAGACACACACACAAACAAACATACACTTAAATTAACAGACGCACACTCATAAGCACACGTGCACACGCACACTTGTACACACACTCATGCCCATGCACACACTCACACATGCACTTATACACACAAAAACACACACACAGACTTACAGACAAGGACACGTAAATACATTCACATTTGCACACAAGAAGACATACACACACATGCATCTGCACACAAATAATGTATTGACACACCCACATAAAAAGCACACACAAACATGTACATGCACACAAGTACATACATGTCCACGCACTTGCATTAAAAATCACACACACACATGCACACTCACACATATACATAAAAAGACACGAACACACATAGTCGCACAAGTGTACACATGCTTGCATGTAAGCAAGCAGGACACTGGTGCACATAAACACACTACACACACCCAAGCACACATACACACACACACACACAAATCAACAAAAGGACACAAACACTCACATGCATACACACAAGGACACATATGCACACACATACAAAAACATACAGACTTGACCACTTACACACATGCAAACATGACGACTCTCACATGCACATGCATAAATAGATACATGGACACACAAACATAAATACACACATACACCTACACAAACACATGCACATATATATGCTAACACACAAAGGAATGCATAGAGGCCTACAGGCACACACACATATACACATATACACATGCATTCACTCATGCACGCACATGCATATGCATATGTACACACACAAATGCAGATGCACACATTTACATACACACACACATGCACATGCACATGCAAGCATAAGCACCACATGAACACAAACACACCTAAGTAGACAATGCATGCACACATGCACATCCACAAATACACACATACACAAGCATGAACACACACACATAAACATAAAGACAAAGGCACACACAAGTGTGCATGTACACACATGTACAAATGCACATGCACATGCACACACTTACAAACAAACATGCACATTTACCCACACATGCATGAACATGCACAAACACATCCACACACATGCATATGTACAAACATGCAAACTCATAGACACATAAAAGAACACAAAAACACATCCTCACACATACATCCACACACTTACGCATAGATAGCCACACATGCACACATGCATATATACACAAAGACACATATGCATGCACGCATAGACACTCACACACACACATGCACATACATATAAATACATGCACACACACACACATGCTTGCACATACACACAAAGATGCTGGCACACCCATGCACTCACACCATGCATACACACAAGCACATACACACACAAGTGCTTGGACAGACACATACACACATGAGTGTACCCAAGCAAACACACATGTGGGAGTGAGCATACACAGACACATATGCATACAAACACACACACATACATATGCACACACTCCAACACACACATACATGAACACACGCACACACGAGGATGCACCCACACATACACATGCACATACATACACTTATAGACAACACACACTCACAAGCACCCAAATGCACACACCCTCACACCCCCAAACACACATGCATGAACACACACACCCACACCCACTCCCTCACACAAATATACACAAACTCTAACATGCACACACACACACACACAAATAGATTCATAAGCATGCAACATGCAAACACAAGAAGACACACAAACACACATACACACATACACACATGCATGATCATAGAACCTTACATACACCTGCATACATAGCCACACACATGCACACACACATACCCAAAAACAAATGCATGCATGCACACACACATGCACAAATGCACAAGGACATACATGAACATGTGTGCACATGTACAAGCACACACATACCTAGACACACACAAGCAGACATGTACAAATGCCCCCCCCCCACACACGTATACACAGAATCACATATACACACTTAGGCACACCGACACATAGACACACATGCACATATATGACACAGACAAACAAAAGCATGCACACATGCATACACTCACTTGCATAAAAGCACACACATGCATAAATATAAACACAAGCGTGCAAGCACGCAACACCCATGCCTAACTACACATACACAAAAAATGCTCACACACCTACATGCAAACATGCACACAAGTACACAAACATGCTCAGACACATAGACATGGAAACACATACACAAACAAACAGACAAACATGATCACATACACATAAACACACACACACACACACACAAGTAAACATATGCACACATGCACATACACACATGCATATAAGAACATATGCATAAACACACACAATCATGCACAAACATGCACATTGACACATAATAAAAACACATACACACAGGCACACAAATGAACACAGACATGCACATACACACCCACACCCACACATCTACATGTACATGCATGCTTGCATACATGCAAGCACATGCACAAACACACAATAACGCATGCTCATATATGTACACACACATACAAACATAGACACACTTGCACATGGACAAACACTAATGCAATGCACACACACACATGCATGCATAAGCACATGCAAACACACACCAAATAGCTGATAGACATGCATAATAAATGCACACACACACACAAAAATAAATGCACACTCATGGACATGCATACTCACACACACAAATATGCACATGCACACAAATACACACAAACATATGCACATGCACAAACACACCTATGCAAAAGAACAAGGACACACATGTGTGCATACACTTGCACAAGTGTACACACACGTACACATGTTGAAATGTACAAACACACAGAAGATCTTATATATACACACATAAAAACATGTATGCACACATACAAAGACACCAACACACACAAACATGCATGCACACACACACATGGCCACATACACACACACCCACAAATGTGCACACTCACGCACATGCACATATGCACACATACATGCATGTGCATGCACACACACACATGGACACACAAATGCATCCACATGCACAAACACACACATGCAAGTAAACACACTCACACATATACACACAAGTAAGTATACACACTAACACACCTACACACACACATATGCACAAAAACTTGTGCACACACATATGCTCATATACACACAAGCACACAGACATAGATATATGCTTCCACACACACTTGCACACAAATAAGCACACCTATGCATTCTCAAGCATAGGAACATGCATGCAAATGCATACATATGCACACACATTTGCATAGGGACACATACAAGTACATATAGGCTCACAAACATACATACATGTGATCATGTAAATAGACATACAATCAAATTCATGCACAAAAATGCACACTTTTTTAATTAAACACTCACATTCACACATGGGCACACACAGAAATAGATTCACAAGCATGAACACAATCACACGCACACACACACACATATGCATATGTATGCACACCAATACAGATATACATGCATAGATGCACACAAGCACACATGCACACATGCACATGTAGAGGTGCTTGCACATGCACAGATGTACAAATGTTTTAACACATGTACAAGCATGCATCCGGATGCATGTAGGTATGTATAATTATACACACATCCGCCCACACAAACAGATGAATGCACATGCACATATACACACATACACACGTATATTCACACACACATGCACACACACATGCACACCTACATAAGCACATGCATGAGCACTCACCCATATCCACACACGTGCTCATGTAGATATAGACAACCAACACATACATATATATACAGATATACACAAAGACACACACACACATGTGCATACACATGCTTTTGCATTCATGTATAGAT
Source organism: Vanilla planifolia (assembly GCA_023846275.1). Lineage (NCBI taxonomy): Eukaryota > Viridiplantae > Streptophyta > Magnoliopsida > Asparagales > Orchidaceae > Vanilla > Vanilla planifolia. The sequence continues at coordinate 102,134 of JAIUJO010001122.1, forward strand.
ATTCCCATTCACTTACACACACATCTACGCACATATAAATAGACACACAAACACATAGAAACACACACACACACACATACACACACATGCATGTGCACACACACACACAAAAGAATGCCAATACATGCACACCTACATAAGATTGCAAATGTACACTCAAACACGCACACACAAGCTGACATACATGCCTAAACACACCAAGGCAAACATACATACCCAAACACACATACATGCATGCAAGCATGCACACACACAACTAGACATACACCCACACACATGCACACATACACACATGCAGATACACACAAAGAAAAAGATGCAAAAAAACCATGTATGCATGCAAACTTGCACATAATCATAGAAACTTAGACACACATTCATAGGTTAACACACACATGTATGCATGCACACCTGTATGCTTGCACACAAACGCACATATGTACACATAGACATACTTTCATGCAAGTGCACTTGCACACAGACACACATATGCATCAAGACACAAACACATACACTCATGCACATGCTTACACATGCATACATGTATGTACACATACACATGCACACAATAATACACCCACACACACATATGCACACACACATGCACGCACATGCAAAAAGACATGAATATATACACACACAAATGCACACATGCACACACACCCATTTACACAAACACGCACACACACATGTGCAGACTAGTACATGCACACACAAGTGCACACATAGTTGCACATACACCTGCATGCATAGGGGCACACATATATGCAAACATGCACACACATGCATACATGCGTGCATAAGCACATATGCATGCACACATATACTAACACACACATGAAGACATGCACACATGCATTCACCCAAAGGAACACACATTTGTATGTATATACACATTCACACACATGTGCAAGCACACACATCCATGCACACACACACATGAATGCACACATGTGCATGCACCCACACAAACACACATGTGCATGGTTGAATGCATACACACACACACATAAAAACATGTAAGTGAGCATACACATGCACACACACATAAACACAAACATAGACACACACACATACACTAACGTTCATACACACGCACATAGAACTAGATGCACACAAACATGATTACACACAAAAACATAAACCCACCCAAACACACATGCAACCACACCCAAACATATACACTCATGCACACACACTCATTCACATGCACAATTGAACATACATGCACAAAGACACACATGAGCTCAATCACACACATTAACACACACATGCAGCCACACATAAAGGAACACACAACACCTAGGCACATGCACATACATGTGCACATACTGATGCACATGCATATACACATACTCAAGCACATGTTCTCATATAGACACATACATGTACATGGACATGCACAGTCAAAAACACATGTAGACAAGCATGCACAAAATCACACACACATGCATAGACACAAACATGCATACATAAATGCACATATATAAGCACACAAACATACACATAGATGAGCACACACACAAACACAATCATGAAAAAACATGCATGCACATGCACATACACACATGCCCACATACAGAGGTTCATGCATATACACATGCACACACAAACACACACAAAGGCACACATGCATGCACACGCACACAAATACACATATGTGCTTGCTTGCACATGCACATTTGCACACACATAAGCACAAAGACATGCACACATAAACACTCACCCACACACAAAAGCTCATACATATGCATCCATCACAAACACTTGTGCATGAATTCATGCACACACATGTGCACACACATAAGCTTGCTGGCATGCACATGCTCACACATGAACACACATAACAAAACACACCCACTACCAGCCCCCCTCCCCCACACACATGGACACACTCACACTCATAAGCACACGAACACACAAACAAAAACACATATATGTACACACATATAGAAATAGACACACTCTCTCAAATATATACACATGCACGTGCACAATTACAAACACACACCAGCACAAATACATGCTTCCTCTCAAACACACACCCACATTCACATGCATGTGCGCACACACACACATATACAGATGCATGCTCGTACACATAGACATAACTATACAAATATGTACACATATGCACACAAACACACATATTTGCACATAGATACACATAAGGACACATGCATATATGTGCACAAAGCACATGCATACATGCACTCACAACCAAACACACACATACACATACATGTGCTCATGCACATAAACACATGCACACACTTACAAGATCACAAGTACAAACATACACATACACACATAAGCATGCACAAATACACATGCATAAACAAATAATACATATTTATATACATGCATGCAAACATACACACACACACCAATGACCACACTCCTAAACAAAAACACACACACATATACTCACATGCATGCACATACCTACAAACCTCATAAACACACACACAAATGTTAGTGCACATGCACACACACATAAACACATGCATGTATGCACACAAACACCCATGAACTTGCATAATCACACAAGCACAAATGCAAGCACATAAATACATCAATGCTTATGCACTCATACACATAAGAACATGTATGCACTCATTTACACACCCATACATGCACACATACAAATACACACAAAGCAAACACACACTTACCTGTGAACACACATGCAGGCACGAGCACAGACACACCCACACACACATGTACAACCATTCACAAACATGCACTTACACACACATGCACAACCATTCACAAACATGCACTTGCACACACATGCATTAGTACATACACATGCATAAGTATACATAGATGCACACACACATGAGCACAAACATACACACACATAAATACACACAAACATGCACACTCATGCTCATATACTCCCATGCACACACACACATGTATATACACACATACACATGCACAAAGCATGCACACACATATTCACAGACACACACACATTCACACCCACACATACAAGCACACACTCACATATGTATATGTAGATGCACACACACACACATAAACACACACAAGAATGTGCACACACATGTAAGCACATGTAGAGATGCACACATGTACAATTGAAAATATAGATGCACCAAAATACATTAATGCACACACACCCATGCATACACATGCATGCATGCAATCAAACACACACTCATAGATATATAAACACACAAATGCGAAAACAAACACATACATGCCTAAACACATGGCCACACATGCATACACGTACATATATGCACACATATGTAACCTACATGCACATACACTCATGCACACACCCATGCAGTTACACACATGCACATGCAAATAAACACACACACGCACAAACCTACACACAAACACACATACATGCACGAACACATTCACATACACACAGACACACACAAACACCCACAAGTACAAATGCACACATGCACATTCACATGTACATCCATGCACACATGCAAACAAAAACACTCATACACGTACACATACATGCATGTTCCCTTGTTTGCATGCATGAATGCAAATTGACACTCATATATGCACACAAGCGCACACATGCACACATGTATGCAAATGCACATTCATACACCCATGCTCACATGTACACACATACAAGTATGAAAAAACACACACAAAAGAACCCATACAAGCACACATTATATGCATGGACACACACACATGTACATTGATAAACATCAATGCATACACATATGCATGCACAAAAACACCCACACCTACAAAAACACATGCACATGAACACATACACATGCACATGCATATGCATACAGTACACACTCACACACACACTCTCTCTCTCTCACTCACAAACACATACACACAGACACATGTGTGCACACACAGATATTCACACAAGTACATACATATGCACATGCATGCACACACTAATACATTCATGCAAACACACCCACAATCACGTATGCACACACACACACACACACACTTAAATACACACATGCACACACACATGTATATTAATGCATGCATGCACACACACTTGTAACTCCAACACAAAGACATGCACATACACACACATTCATAAGCATGTGCATGCATCCACACACATGAACACATATGTAAATACTTGCACACACACATACACATGCACAAACACCTGTACATACACACACCCATGCAAATGTAGTCATACATGCACATACGCATGCACACATAAACACATACATGTGCATGCTCACACACGTGCTTGCACACACACATACATAGACATGTGCACACACACACATCCTTACATATACACCTACACATACACCCACACTTATAGAGACATACATGAATGCACACACATGCATATGCATTGATGTGCACATACAAGCACATGTTGATGCATGCACATACAATGACATAATCACGTGCATGTGTAGACACACACACACACATGAGTATTGGCACTCATAAATGTGCACATGCAAAAACACACATGCGCACACACGTAGACACACATGCAGAGACACACACACACATGCATGCCCATAAATAGGCACAAACAAATGAACACACAAGCAAACACACACACATGCACATAAAAACACACACATGCACATGCATAAGAACACACACACACACAACAATGCAGCCACACAATCACACACATGAACATGTACATGCACACTCAAGCACATGCACAAGCACACACATGAACATAGAGGCTTATAGATATACATACACATGCACAAATAGACATGTAGATGCACATACATACACATATACACACATACATGCATGCATGCAAGCACATGCATACAAACACACACACACACAAACACTCATGGACACAAACACATGCACCCACACATACATGCACACACATACACACATAAGCACAAAAACATGCACACAGAGGAACTCAACACTGAAACACACAAAAAAGCTTGCACACTAACACATGCATGCACACTCAAATCCACAACCAGACCTGCACACACACACACACATGCGCACATGCCAATCCTATACGTAGACATGCATGCACACACACACACATTCACATGCATGTGCATGCATACACCCACACAAATAAACACACAAATACTTGCACACACATGCAAATGTATAAACACATGCACACATGCATGCACAGACGCACTCACACCCATACAAATGTAGTCACACATGGACACACGTATGCATATATATGCATACACACATTCAGAAAAATGCCCACAAGCACATGCATGTACACACACATCCTTACACAAACACCCCCACATGTAGCTACACATATAGAGACATAAATGTATGCACACATATACGTACACACATGCATGCATATACATACACACATACACACAAATATGCACACTCACACACAAAAAGATGTATGCACATACAATGACACACTCATATGCATGGATACACACACATATGCACACACACATGCACACATGAATGTGCACATGCAAAAAAAGATATACACACTTACACACCCACATAGACACGCATGCAGAGATACATGCATAGACAAACATACACATAAAGACTTAATCCTACATTGGCACACACACAAACACTCACATAAAAACACACACCCAACCATGCATGCACTCACACACATATGCACACAGATGTACACATACAAACAAGCACATACACAAGCATGCAACCATGCCCACATGCACATATAAACACATGAACACATACACACACGTACATGCATAGGCACACTCACACACAGATGCACACACAAACATGCACATGCGTGCATGTAAGCACATGTACACAAATACACACATACTCATGGACACAATCATATGCAACCACACATGCATGCACACCCATACACAACCAAGCACATGCACATGTACATGCATATACACACAGAAGAACGTACACACTTGCACAAACACACATAAATACATGTATATATACACTTGAACAAACATGCACACTAACACACACATGCACACACACCCACAACAATACGTACACAACACATGCACATACACACAAGAACACACACATGCACATACACATATACATACATATGCACATATGCATAATCCTACACATAAGCTTATGTGTACACTCACACATATTGTCATACAAGTGCATCAGTGGGCACACACACATGCACATGTACACAAATACTTGCACACACACTTGCACAAGCATAAACACACATACAAACAAATTCACAGATGCACCTACAAATGCAGTCACACATGCACAAATGCATGCACAAACACACACATAAACACGTGCATATACACGCATACGTGTACATAGACACAAGCACACACGTGTGCACAAGGACAAGCACATCCAACACACTTACATGCACACATGCACTCACAACACAAGCATAAAAACATGCACATACGCACAAACACACATGCACACAAACACTTGCACTTGCATATGCTCCTATACACACACAAACACACACATACACAGAACACAAATGTGCACACACATACATGTGCATGCATGGACACGTACATGAAAGCACATAGACACACACACAAACACAAAATATAAAACACCTTCCAATATACAAACATGCACACCCTCACACACATGCATGCGTAGACACACAAACATACATAAATGCACATAAGGGCACTCACACACACATACACATCTACACACATATGGACAAACACACACACACACACGCTCGTACATACACAAGCACACATGGAAAGTCAAACATACACATGTACAAACATGCACCTACATGCACACACTTTCATGCACTCATAGACACACAGGAACACGTGCACATTTGCACAAAAATATAGGCACAAAACCACACACACACCCTTAGAAACACATACACACACAACAAAAACACACGCACACTCGCATACAGACATGCATACATACACACGCACATGCAATGTAACCACTCACATAGGAAAACATATACACGTATACAAGTGCATGCAGGCATGCAAAAAAACACAAATACCACATACTTGCATCACACATATATAGATGTGTACACACACACACACAGAAGCTTGCACACATGCATGCACCCACTCATACACAACTGTACATACACACACTCATGCATGCACCCACACTCCCCTCTCCCACACACACTCCCCTCTACATACACACCCATACACATATGCAACATACACACACACAACCACCCACCCTCCCCACACACATATTCACAATTACACATGCATGTAGACACACACACACACATGTATACTGACATGCACATAGCAACTTTGATACACATACACACACGCACATATATGTACCAACACACACATACACAATGAAACACGTGCACATGCATGCAAATAAAGACAAGCAAACACACACGTGCAAGTTAACATATGCACCCATATGGACACACATGCACATACCCATACCCACACATAGGTGCACACATGCATGAACAGACACACAAACACAAGTACATGCATGTGCAGCACACGTGAACACACACACACACACACACTTGCACCCATACAACGACAAGCATGTACTAGCATACACACAAGAACTCACACACATAAACACATGCTCAAACACTTGCATGCACATATGCATGCACATACATGCACATATAGGCACACACACTTATAAACACATATGCATATGCATAGAGCACACACATAGATATGCATGCACACATAAACATATATGCACAATCACACATGCACACACACATACACGCAACTACACATCACATGTGCCTGCCTGCACATGCAAATGTATACATACACATACTCATGGATATGTACAAACACGTGCACACACATAAACACCCAAACACATACACATGGCAACACACACACATACATGTGCCCATGCACACAAACATGTGTGCAAGTGTAGATACACACAAACACACACACATATGTCGAAGCAGACACACACACACATGCATACTCCCCTGACACACATGCATGCACACCCATGCATATGCACACTCATGTATACACACTTACATGAACACACATGCAAATGCACATGTTCATGCAGAAATGCATATGCATGTAGACACACGCACACATGCAGACGTAGGCATGCACATAATAATACTCTCACACAACTACACATAGACATACACACATACATTAACTAATAGATATTCAAACAAAGGAAAACATATGTACTCGCTAAAGCACACACCTGCAAATACATGCACAAAAGCACAACAAATGCACACACACACGAATGCACACACCCATACCAATGCATACACACACATGCACAACATATAAAAACATGCACATGCATATTCTTATGCAAACATACACATGCATAGACATGTACCCACTCTCATGTGACCACACACACATGTACACACACAAATATACACATGCACATGTACAAATACACACCAAAATGCAATATTAAATAGTCACACATCTAAACATGCACATGAACATATACACACATCCATGCTCACACACACAAAGGCACACACAAACATCAGCACACACAAATATGCGTATGCATGCACATCCACACTCGTGCACATATACACACACATAAAACACATGCACACTGAGAGAAACATACAAAGAGACTTACAATGCAAACAAATGCACACATACATTCACTTGCATGTCCCCACTTGAAGATAATTATATGCATACACATAATCAGACACACACATCCATTATGCACTCACACAAACACACAAAAAGATGCTCACAAGCTTGTTATGCACACGGACCAACATGCACATATATGCACAAACATAGGTACACACACATGTATGCACACACATGCACTAGCATACATAGGTATGCAAACACAAAGATGCACATACACAAAGATACACAGGAAAACATACGCACACACATGCATACATGCACACAATCCCACATATGAGCATATAGCATGCACACAAACAAATGCATATGCCATGCATGCATGCACACACTGACATGAACACACACAATAACACTCACACACTTGCAAATGCTTGCTTGCTTATACACTCACACAAGCACCCACACCAGCACACATAATAACACACATGCACAAACTAATAATCATGCATGCACATGCACCCATACACACATATGAACACACAAGCACATGCACCTGTAGACACACGTATGCATTGGCTCACAAAAGAGCACATAAATAGGCTCATAGACATGCACAAAGGCTTACACATGCAAACAAATACATGCACACACACACACCAACATACACATAAACAACCACAAGCACACACATGCTTACACAGGAACACACACTCACACACACAACCACATGTATAAACTCACAAATATATACACACACATATATGTAGACAAAGAAACACATGCATACTTATGTGTGCACACACACACACACATTGGCATTTGCACACACGTGCACATCCACATACACACACGTATAGACACAAAAAAAAAGATGTACACGTACACAGGCATACATACACATAAATACTGCACACACACATACATAAATTCACTCATGTACTCATGCATATGCACACATGCACACAAAGGGCACACACACACATGCACGTATGAACACACTCATGCACACACATGAACAAAATTGAACACACACACACACACAAAGTCACATAGCCCCCCCCCCCCCCACACACACACTCCAACACATGTGCACACATACACACACACCAAAGCTAGCAAACATGCTTGTATACAAATGCACACATACATGCACATGCACACATACTCTCACACACATATGCACACACATACATTCACACACTACCCATGTAGACATTTACACACATAAGCACACAAATGCTTGTACTCAAACACAAACATGGATGTGCACATGCATAGACAAAAGCTCCCACATATTAAGACAAGCACACATGTACACACTCATGTTGTGACAAGCACACACACATACACACAGATGCACAAAAATACACTCACACTCTTACACACAAATGCACATGCACATGCACTCACATATGCATGCATGTACACACACATGCATGAATGCATATGTACACTGACACACACACACACACACAAGTGCACACATACATGCAAACAACTGCACATATACATGCATGCACACATGTGCACACATAGGCACACACACATGCATACACTAACATATGTTCACACACAAACACACATGCTTAATCACACATATGCACATGCATAGACATACACATACACAGATAAACACACACACATGCACCCACACACCCATATGTTCCTACATGCACATCCAAAAATGCACACATAGATGCTTTCAAGCACACACAAACACCTACATACATATGCCCACATCCATATACACACACAAAAATACACACATACATAGATACACACAAGCACACATACATATATACATGCATGCAAAGACATCCAATCAAACACACATATTTGCACACATACCCACATAGGCACATACACACAAAAACACATTGATACCCACACACATGTGGACAACAACACACACACATACATACATGAACAAGAAAACATCCAAACATACACACAAGAAGTCACTCACGGGCCTTGGCACACATACCCAAACTTATGCATAAGTTTTATGCACTGATGCACACACATGTAGGCACTCACACACACGTGCACACATGTTCGCACACACCAACTCAAATGCACATATATGCAAATGCAAATATACACACGCATACTCACACACAATGATTTATACACAAGCACATATGCAAGCACACAAGAAAACATGCATGTACCTCACACAAAAAAGCACACATACATGCACACATACACACACACTGGCACCCACACACTCTCACACACACATGCATATGCACACACACACTCACACTCAAACACACACACTCGTATATGCTCACATGCATACAAACTTATACTTCTACGCATGCTTATGCACCCATGCATAAACACGCAACTTCATTTGCATAGAAACTACAAATGCACAAGCACATGCAAACACACAGAATCACAAATACACATGTACACATTCACACATGTACATAGGCATGCACAAATGCACTCACACTGACACACATATGCAAAAGCACACACACACATGTACATACAGACACAAACACAAAAACACACACATGCACACAAGCACATGAGCATACATTTGCACACACATGCACAAGTTCTCCTACACATAAAGATGCACACAAATATTCATGCACATACCCATACATAAGCACATACATACACACAAACATGAAGGAATACAGACATACAAGCATGCACACACACATGCATGTACATGCATGCATACATGACAGAAGTGCAATACACATATACACACACACACACATAACCACACATAAAAATACATGCACAAAAACACATGTTAACATAGTTGGAACACACCTATATGCACACACACACACATGCATACTACATGTATGCACACAAATTACTTACACACATACATTTACATACACACATGTGCAAATACATGCATAGACATATGCACACACACATGTAAACACATAAATATATGTGTGTAAACACACCCTCACACACACACACACATGTATATGAGCATGCAAATGCATGATAGAAACACATGCAAATATATAAATAAGCACAAACACACACACATGCAAACAGATATATATACACACAAGTTAATAAGCATAGTCACATAAGCAAATACATGTATGCATGCACACACACACACACATACAAATATATGCAAACACCAACTCACAGATGCACACGCAAACACACACACGTACGCATAAGCATGCATTCACACACGCACATGCACTCAAACATGGACACACTTGCATGTAGATGCACACGCATACAAATGGATATGCATACATAAGTAGACACAAATACTCACAATCACAAACATATGCATAGGCACACACGCACATGCACACCCTCTTGCATGGACACTCACACATCCATGCATGCACACACACACACACACGAATGGACCCACACACAAACACCCACATAGACATGCCCAAATGCACAAACACACATAAGTACAAACACAGACATATATACACATGTGCACGAAACACCCACACGTAAAGACACTAAGATGCATGCATACGCAAAGATAGGCACGCATGTTCATACACACACAAATGAGCATAGACACACCCAAATGCATACATACATGCACACACACCCACACATGTAGACCTATGTTGACATGCACACATACACAAACACACACACTTACACATGCACTTACATGTATACATGCATACACTCTCACACACAAAAGCACATAGACTTGCACACAGCTCTAAATACAAACACATACACACACACGCATACACATGAATGCACACACCCACAAGAACCCACACACATGCACACAAACATAGACACATGTAAATACATGCAAATGGTAATGCATACATGCACAAATGCACTCACAAACACACACATACAACTATAGATATGCACACATGCACACACATAGTTACTTTCATAGAGACAGACACACACACACATACATGCAAACATACACACAAGCACACATGCACATTCAAACAAGCATGCACAAGGATACTTACACACACGTATCATTGTACATTTACACACACATACACATGCACAAAAACAAATGCATACTCACACGCACTTGTAACCACACACACATGCACCCACACACACATAAGAATACACACACACATATCCTCGCATGCAATGAAACTCACACAAACATGCAAACACAAAAGAATAAACACACACATACACATGTGCACACACACATGGATATCACACATAGACATACACACACACATACATATGCACATACACATACATATGCACACACACAAACACATGTAGATGCACCCACAAATGTGTACATGTATACCAGACACACACATGCATACACATAGACACCCCAAACACACACATTCACATATGCACGTACATGTGTTAGCACACACACTTGTGTCTACTAAGACACACACGTACACACATGTGCACACAAAGATGCACACATAGACACATACACAAGTAAACACAAATGAACATGCACAAGCCAAAACCTGCACGCACACACACAAATACACATGTGAAATAATGACACACACAAACACACATAAACAAACACATACACACACTCACCCAAAGACACACATGTACTATAGTGCACACATAATATACATCCACATACAAAATTGTAGTCATGCACAAACATCATAAGCTCCCACACACACACGAACACATGCTCACAAAAATCTGAGTGCATGCACACACACACACACAAGCACACAAGTGCATAGATAGTTATTTATCCATATGTATACACATACACTCACATACACACATACAACCACATATGCATAAGTACATGCATACAAACCCATGCACATACCTAAATACACACACATGCACACAATTGCACATGCATGATATGCTGGATGTACACACTTGCATCTGCATAACAACACACACATGAACACATGTACAAACAAGTGTAGGAACACACACATATGCACAAGCACACACATCCAAACATACACATAAGCACATATGCAGACATCGAGACACGTACATGCAAACACACAAGATCAAGCACGCAAATGAACTCACACGCACTCACATACACACACAGGTGCATGCTCTTATCCACAACACACATAATTATGAACACATACGACCTCATGCACACTCACATCCATTTGCACAGGCCCACATGTACACAAATGCACACACACACACACACACACACACACACATATATGCACATCCACATGTACTCACACACCTAACACCATGCATAGCCTCACATTAACACACAAATACATGCATGCACATACACATGCAACAACTCATGAACACACATAAGCACCTATGCACACACACGTGCACGCACATGCATACACGTATGCACACATATAAGCACACCCATTTAGACACACATGCACAATCACTCGCATCCACACACGCACAAGCGCACATGAAAACATGGACAAACACAAACATACACCGATATGCCCATACATGTGCCAATGTGAACACACACAGATGCACTCACACACATAAACACCCATACACATCCACACCACTGAACACACACAAACACACACACACACACACACACACACACACACAGACACACACACACACACACATATATATATACACACACACTCATGCATGTGGTCATGTGCACATGCACACAAACACATACAAATGTATGTAGGTGCACACACATGGACAACCACATGCATACACACAAACACCCATACCCACAAAACACATGTAAACACATCCACTTACACACACATAAAAAAATACAAGCACACA